>JAJQKJ010000915.1:0-168627 GCA_029574335.1 Rana kukunoris | reverse complement strand
ACTCCAGTTGCTATTCAGAAGATGCTCCCCAGTTTGAAGGCTCTAGGAGATTTAGTTCAAAAGTTATAGCCTCCAAAAACCGATTCTATGCTACCACTTCGAGGCCAAAACGTCCAAACACCCCAACTTTTGGGACGGCCAGTTCTCCTGATCCATAACCAGTAGCGACTTTTTTTCTTTGCCACATTGTAGCCCTATATGTTCTTGAACTGACCAAGCCATTGGGGTTCATGGGGACCAATGGCCGTGGGATATCGCATTCAAGGATGACCCATTTCCCCATTAGACTCCATGTTATAACGGTCTTCTTGAGAAACCCAGAACTGGCAGAATTCAGTTGCCAGTGACCCACTTTGGTAGACAATGTAGCCAAGAGTCTCCCCTACGTGGGTAGTTTGGAGGTCCAAGAACAAACACAATTTTTTTTTTTTTTTTTAAATTGGGAAAAAAATATATTAAAAAAAAAAAATTGAAAAAATATTGGCTATAGAAAAAAAAATAGCATACACTCCAGTTGCTATTCAGGAAGATGCTCCCCAAGTTCCCAGGCCCCTAGGCGCTTTTAGGTCCCAAAAGTTATCCCCCAAAAAAACCCCTTCCCCCCACTTCTTGGCTAAAGTCCCAAACCACCCAACTTTGGGCACGGCAGTTCTCCCCGACCATAACTCAGTAGCGACTTACTTTTTTTGTCCACGTTGTAGCCTATATGTCCTGAAACTGAAAAAAAAAAATTGAAAAAATATTTGCTAGGAAAAAAATGATACACTCCAGTTGCTATTCAGGAGATGCTCCACAGTTGAAGGCTCTAGGAGCTTTAGTTCAAAAAGTTATAGCCCAAAAAACCGATTTATGCCACTTCTAGGCTAAAGTCCCAAACCACCCAACTTTGGACGGCCAGTTCTCCCGAACCATAACCAGTAGCGACTTACTTTCTTTGCCACGTTGTAGCCCTATATGTCCTGAACTAGACCAAGCCAAGTTTGGGGGTTCAGGGGACCAATGGCCGTGGAGATATCGCATCTCAAGATGACCCCATTTCCCCATAGACTCCCATGTTAAACGGTCCTTCTTGAGAGACCAGAACTGGCCAGCATTAAGTGCCAGTGATCCTCCCCCACCTTTGGTAGACATGTAGCCAAGAGTCTCCCCTACGTGGGTAGTTTGGAGGTCCAAGAACAAAAAAAATTTTTTTTTTTTTTTTTTAAATTGGAAAAAAATATATTAAAAAAAAAAAAAATTGAAAAAATATTTGCTAGGAAAAAAAATGATACACTCCAGTTGCTATTCAGGAAGATGCTCCCCAAGTTTGAAGGCTCTAGGAGCTTTAGTTCAAAAGTTATAGCCCAAAAACCGATTTATGCCACTTCTAGGCTAAAGTCCCAAACCACCCTTTGGACGGCCAGTTCTCCCGAACCATAACCATAGCGACTTACTTTCTTTGACAGTTGGCCTATAGTTGAACTGAACCAAGCCAAGTTTGAGGTTCAGGGGACAAATATTTGCTAGGAAAAAAAAATGATATAGTTCTATTCCCCCAGTCAGAAGCTCCACCCAGTTTGACTTAGGAGCTTTCAAAAGTTTGCCAAAAACCATTTATGCCATCTAGGCCCTAGAGTCCCAATACACACCAACTTTGGACGGCCAGTCGACTGAACCTATACCTGTAGCGACTTTTTTCTTCACATTGTGCCCTAAACTGACTGAACAAGCCAAGTTTGGGGTTCAGGGGACCAATGGCCGTGGAGATATCGCATCTCAAGATGACCCCATTTCCCCATAGACTCCCATGTTAAACGGTCCTTCTTGAGAGACCCAGAACTGGCCAGCATTAAGTGCCAGTGACCCCACCTTTGGTAGACATGTAGCCAAGAGTCTCCCCTACGTGGGTAGTTTGGAGGTCCAAGAACAAAAAAATTTTTTTTTTTTTTTTTTTAATTGGAAAAAAATATATTAAAAAAAAAAATTTGAAAAAATATTTGCTAGGAAAAAAAAATGATACACTCCAGTTGCTATTCAGGAAGATGCTCCCCAAGTTTGAAGGCTCTAGGAGCTTTAGTTCAAAAGTTATAGCCCAAAAACCGATTTATGCCACTTCTAGGCTAAAGTCCCAAACCACCCAACTTTGGACGGCCAGTTCTCCCGAACCATAACCAGTAGCGACTTACTTTTTTTGCCACGTTGTAGCCCTATATGTCCTGAACTGACCAAGCCAAGTTTGGGGTTCAGGGGACCAATGGCCGTGGAGATATCGCATCTCAAGATGACCCCATTTCCCCATAGACTCCCATGTTAAACGGTCCTTCTTGAGAGACCCAGAACTGGCCAGCATTAAGTGCCAGTGACCCCACCTTTGGTAGACATGTAGCCAAGAGTCTCCCCTACGTGGGTAGTTTGGAGGTCCAAGAACAAAAAAAAAAATTTTTTTTTTTTAAATTGGAAAAAAATATATTAAAAAAAAAAATGAAAAAATATTTGCTAGGAAAAAAAAAATGATACACTCCAGTTGCTATTCAGGAAGATGCTCCCCAAGTTTGAAGGCTCTAGGAGCTTTAGTTCAAAAGTTATAGCCCAAAAACCGATTTATGCCACTTCTAGGCTAAAGTCCCAAACCACCCAACTTTGGACGGCCAGTTCTCCCGAACCATAACCAGTAGCGACTTACTTTCTTTGCCACGTTGTAGCCCTATATGTCCTGAACTGACCAAGCCAAGTTTGAGGTTCAGGGGACCAATGGCCGTGGAGATATCGCATCTCAAGATGACCCCATTTCCCCATAGACTCCCATGTTAAACGGTCCTTCTTGAGAGACCCAGAACTGGCCAGCATTAAGTGCCAGTGACCCCACCTTTGGTAGACATGTAGCCAAGAGTCTCCCCTACGTGGGTAGTTTGGAGGTCCAAGAACAAAAAAAAAAAATTTTTTTTTTTTTTTTTAAATTGGAAAAAAATATATTAAAAAAAAAATTGAAAAAATATTTGCTAGGAAAAAAAAAAATGATACACTCCAGTTGCTATTCAGGAAGATGCTCCCCAAGTTTGAAGGCTCTAGGAGCTTTAGTTCAAAAGTTATAGCCCAAAAACCGATTTATGCCACTTCTAGGCTAAAGTCCCAAACCACCCAACTTTGGACGGCCAGTTCTCCTGAACCATAACCAGTAGCGACTTTTTTTCTTTGCCACGTTGTAGCCCTATATGTCCTGAACTGACCAAGCCAAGTTTGGGGTTCAGGGGACCAATGGCCGTGGAGATATCGCATCTCAAGATGACCCCATTTCCCCATAGACTCCCATGTTAAACGGTCCTTCTTGAGAGACCCAGAACTGGCCAGCATTAAGTGCCAGTGACCCCACCTTTGGTAGACATGTAGCCAAGAGTCTCCCCTACGTGGGTAGTTTGGAGGTCCAAGAACAAAATTTTTTTTTTTTTTTTTTTTTAAATTGGAAAAAAATATATTAAAAAAAAAAAATTGAAAAAATATTTGCTAGGAAAAAAAAATGATACACTCCAGTTGCTATTCAGGAAGATGCTCCCCAAGTTTGAAGGCTCTAGGAGCTTTAGTTCAAAAGTTATAGCCCAAAAACCGATTTATGCCACTTCTAGGCTAAAGTCCCAAACCACCCAACTTTGGACGGCCAGTTCTCCCGAACCATAACCAGTAGCGACTTACTTTCTTTGCCACGTTGTAGCCCTATATGTCCTGAACTGACCAAGCCAAGTTTGGGGTTCAGGGGACCAATGGCCGTGGAGATATCGCATCTCAAGATGACCCCATTTCCCCATAGACTCCCATGTTAAACGGTCCTTCTTGAGAGACCCAGAACTGGCCAGCATTAAGTGCCAGTGACCCCACCTTTGGTAGACATGTAGCCAAGAGTCTCCCCTACGTGGGTAGTTTGGAGGTCCAAGAACAAAAAAAATTTTTTTTTTTTTTAAAATTGGAAAAAAATATATTAAAAAAAAAAATTGAAAAAATATTTGCTAGGAAAAAAAAAATGATACACTCCAGTTGCTATTCAGGAAGATGCTCCCCAAGTTTGAAGGCTCTAGGAGCTTTAGTTCAAAAGTTATAGCCCAAAAAACCGATTTATGCCACTTCTAGGCTAAAGTCCCAAACCACCCAACTTTGGACGGCCAGTTCTCCCGAACCATAACCAGTAGCGACTTACTTTCTTTGCCACGTTGTAGCCCTATATGTCCTGAACTGACCAAGCCAAGTTTGGGGTTCAGGGGACCAATGGCCGTGGAGATATCGCATCTCAAGATGACCCCATTTCCCCATAGACTCCCATGTTAAACGGTCCTTCTTGAGAGACCCAGAACTGGCCAGCATTAAGTGCCAGTGACCCCACCTTTGGTAGACATGTAGCCAAGAGTCTCCCCTACGTGGGTAGTTTGGAGGTCCAAGAACAAAAAAAAAAAAATTTTTTTTTAAAAATTGGAAAAAAATATATTAAAAAAAAAAATTGAAAAAATATTTGCTAGGAAAAAAAAAATGATACACTCCAGTTGCTATTCAGGAAGATGCTCCCCAAGTTTGAAGGCTCTAGGAGCTTTAGTTCAAAAGTTATAGCCCAAAAACCGATTTATGCCACTTCTAGGCTAAAGTCCCAAACCACCCAACTTTGGACGGCCAGTTCTCCCGAACCATAACCAGTAGCGACTTACTTTCTTTGCCACGTTGTAGCCCTATATGTCCTGAACTGACCAAGCCAAGTTTGGGGTTCAGGGGACCAATGGCCGTGGAGATATCGCATCTCAAGATGACCCCATTTCCCCATAGACTCCCATGTTAAACGGTCCTTCTTGAGAGACCCAGAACTGGCCAGCATTAAGTGCCAGTGACCCCACCTTTGGTAGACATGTAGCCAAGAGTCTCCCCTACGTGGGTAGTTTGGAGGTCCAAGAACAAAAAAAAAAAATTTTTTTTAAAAATTGGAAAAAAATATATTAAAAAAAAAAATTGAAAAAATATTTGCTAGGAAAAAAAAATGATACACTCCAGTTGCTATTCAGGAAGATGCTCCCCAAGTTTGAAGGCTCTAGGAGCTTTAGTTCAAAAGTTATAGCCCAAAAACCGATTTATGCCACTTCTAGGCTAAAGTCCCAAACCACCCAACTTTGGACGGCCAGTTCTCCCGAACCATAACCAGTAGCGACTTACTTTCTTTGCCACGTTGTAGCCCTATATGTCCTGAACTGACCAAGCCAAGTTTGGGGTTCAGGGGACCAATGGCCGTGGAGATATCGCATCTCAAGATGACCCCATTTCCCCATAGACTCCCATGTTAAACGGTCCTTCTTGAGAGACCCAGAACTGGCCAGCATTAAGTGCCAGTGACCCCACCTTTGGTAGACATGTAGCCAAGAGTCTCCCCTACGTGGGTAGTTTGGAGGTCCAAGAACAAAAAAAAAAATTTTTTTTTTTTTTTTTAAAAATTGGAAAAAAATATATTAAAAAAAAAAAAAATTGAAAAAATATTTGCTAGGAAAAAAAAATGATACACTCCAGTTGCTATTCAGGAAGATGCTCCCCAAGTTTGAAGGCTCTAGGAGCTTTAGTTCAAAAGTTATAGCCCAAAAACCGATTTATGCCACTTCTAGGCTAAAGTCCCAAACCACCCAACTTTGGACGGCCAGTTCTCCCGAACCATAACCAGTAGCGACTTACTTTTTTTGCCACGTTGTAGCCCTATATGTCCTGAACTGACCAAGCCAAGTTTGGGGTTCAGGGGACCAATGGCCGTGGAGATATCGCATCTCAAGATGACCCCATTTCCCCATAGACTCCCATGTTAAACGGTCCTTCTTGAGAGACCCAGAACTGGCCAGCATTAAGTGCCAGTGACCCCACCTTTGGTAGACATGTAGCCAAGAGTCTCCCCTACGTGGGTAGTTTTGTCCAAGAACAAAAAAAAAAAAAAATTTTTTTTTAAAAATTGGAAAAAAAATATATTAAAAAAAAAAAATTGAAAAAATATTTGCTAGGAAAAAAAAAATGATACACTCCAGTTGCTATTCAGGAAGATGCTCCCCAAGTTTGAAGGCTCTAGGAGCTTTAGTTCAAAAGTTATAGCCCAAAAACCGATTTATGCCACTTCTAGGCTAAAGTCCCAAACCACCCAACTTTGGACGGCCAGTTCTCCCGAACCATAACCAGTAGCGACTTACTTTCTTTGCCATGTTGTAGCCCTATATGTCCTGAACTGACCAAGCCAAGTTTGAGGTTCAGGGGACCAATGGCCGTGGAGATATCGCATCTCAAGATGACCCCATTTCCCCATAGACTCCCATGTTAAACGGTCCTTCTTGAGAGACCCAGAACTGGCCAGCATTAAGTGCCAGTGACCCCACCTTTGGTAGACATGTAGCCAAGAGTCTCCCCTACGTGGGTAGTTTGGAGGTCCAAGAACAAAAAAAAAAAATTTTTTTTTTTAAAAATTGGAAAAAAATATATTAAAAAAAAAAAATGAAAAAATATTTGCTAGGAAAAAAAAATGATACACTCCAGTTGCTATTCAGGAAGATGCTCCCCAAGTTTGAAGGCTCTAGGAGCTTTAGTTCAAAAGTTATAGCCCAAAAACCGATTTATGCCACTTCTAGGCTAAAGTCCCAAACCACCCAACTTTGGACGGCCAGTTCTCCTGAACCATAACCAGTAGCGACTTTTTTTCTTTGCCACATTGTAGCCCTATATGTCTTGAACTGACCAAGCCAAGTTTGGGGTTCAGGGGACCAATGGCCGTGGAGATATCGCATCTCAAGATGACCCCATTTCCCCATAGACTCCCATGTTAAACGGTCCTTCTTGAGAGACCCAGAACTGGCCAGCATTAAGTGCCAGTGACCCCACCTTTGGTAGACATGTAGCCAAGAGTCTCCCCTACGTGGGTAGTTTGGAGGTCCAAGAACAAAAAATATTTTTTTTTTTTTTTTAAATTGGAAAAAAATATATTAAAAAAAAAAATTGAAAAAATATTTGCTAGGAAAAAAAAATGATACACTCCAGTTGCTATTCAGGAAGATGCTCCCCAAGTTTGAAGGCTCTAGGAGCTTTAGTTCAAAAGTTATAGCCCAAAAACCGATTTATGCCACTTCTAGGCTAAAGTCCCAAACCACCCAACTTTGGACGGCCAGTTCTCCCGAACCATAACCAGTAGCGACTTACTTTTTTTGCCACGTTGTAGCCCTATATGTCCTGAACTGACCAAGCCAAGTTTGAGGTTCAGGGGACCAAATATTTGCTAGGAAAAAAAATGATACACTCCAGTTGCTATTCAGGAAGATGCTCCCCAAGTTTGAAGGCTCTAGGAGCTTTAGTTCAAAAGTTATAGCCCAAAAACCGATTTATGCCACTTCTAGGCTAAAGTCCCAAACCACCCAACTTTGGACGGCCAGTTCTCCCGAACCATAACCAGTAGCGACTTACTTTTTTTGCCACGTTGTAGCCCTATATGTCCTGAACTGACCAAGCCAAGTTTGAGGTTCAGGGGACCAAATATTTGCTAGGAAAAAAAATGATACACTCCAGTTGCTATTCAGGAAGATGCTCCCCAAGTTTGAAGGCTCTAGGAGCTTTAGTTCAAAAGTTATAGCCCAAAAACCGATTTATGCCACTTCTAGGCTAAAGTCCCAAACCACCCAACTTTGGACGGCCAGTTCTCCCGAACCATAACCAGTAGCGACTTACTTTTTTTGCCACGTTGTAGCCCTATATGTCCTGAACTGACCAAGCCAAGTTTGGGGTTCAGGGGACCAATGGCCGTGGAGATATCGCATCTCAAGATGACCCCATTTCCCCATAGACTCCCATGTTAAACGGTCCTTCTTGAGAGACCCAGAACTGGCCAGCATTAAGTGCCAGTGACCCCACCTTTGGTAGACATGTAGCCAAGAGTCTCCCCTACGTGGGTAGTTTTGTCCAAGTTTTTATGTCTGGTCCTTGTCCTCCCCTGTTTTTCCGCGGATACCCAGAGGTATATTCCGAACCCTATGAGTATGTAGAGGGGCAGGCTCAACGCAGGAAAGCACCAGGGAGGGATGACAGGGGTGACCCGATTGTGTGAGTTTATAATGGAGTTTTCTTATGTTGTTAATCACTCCCCCGGACTCGTCCCCCAAGACAGGTGCTCCTCTGGACAGTCTTTGCCCCGGTGCCGCACGCATGTACCCGGTGTATGACCTGATGCATCTTGTAATGTCTTTGTCTTTCCCCCCTTTATGAGCCATGTTGGCTGAGTGTATGTATGTTTGTTTTGAAATTTTTTCAAAATAAAGATTATATAAAAAAATTAAAAATATAGAAGTTATCTCAAGTGTTTTGTGTGCTCTTTAAACCTACTGCTTCCTGTGAGGGATTATCTCTGTAGCGGGTGTGTGTGACCCCCTGGATGGGTTCACTACACGCTGAACTATACAGAAAGGCAGGTGAGGATGGTTGAAAACAAAAGATATGGTTTATTCCTCCATATTTCTGGATACAAGTGCAAGCATCAAAAAAGCATAAACAAAACATAACATAAAATAAACCCTGGCCACTTGGGGCGTCTACCTTCACAACACAGGAACCTACCTATGGAGTCTGGCACAGCCTACTGCTGGGCAGACACTGCTGCTCATACAGCAGAAAAACAATAGTCTTTTTTGATTTTTTATCACACAGAAAAATCAACAACCACCTCACCTCTTCAGAAGTCTTTCTGACTGCTCCTTAACTCAAAAAGCCTCAGGATGCAGCAATCAGTAGTCATCGTTTGGATGTCTTTATAGAGGCATTAATTGCTTCATTCTGAACAGCTGACATTTTCCAACGCCCTAAACCTTTCTGGCTATTTCTGCAGCCGACACCTAATAGTAATTGGTGAATTGTCTAAACAAGGCAGACATGTATCTCCCGTCTGTGACAACACTCACAGATTTACCTGACTTCCAGTCACATACCCCCCCCCCTCTTGTTTCAACCCTAGGGTTGGGACACAGGTTGCCAGGCACGCATGCACTCGGGACAACCCATCTGCATTCCCCATTTTAACACCGGGGCAATGCGTTACCACAAAACAAAATTCCTGGAGGGCCAGGAACCACCTATTTATTCTCCTATTGGTCTCTTTGTTCTGTGCCATCCACTTCAATTGGGCATGATCCGTCACCAGTTCAAACTGTCTACCCACGAGGTGGTACCGGAGAGAATCCAAAGCCCATTTCACCGCAAACACTCTTTCTCAATGGTGGCACAATTCTCCTCATGGGTCATAAAGCCTGAAAAGCCGTTTCTGCTTCGGGAGTCCATTTGGTCATGACAGACTCCTTCCCTTTGGTCAAATTGGTCAGGGGAGCAGCCTGTGAGGCAAAATGGGGGATAAATCGGCGATAATACCCCGCGATCCCCAAAAATGCACAAACCTGTTTCTTGTTGGTGGGACGTGGCAAATCCTGAATAGCCTCAACTTTGTTTATTTGGGGCTTGATTAAACCTCTTCCAATAGTATACCCCAGATACTTCGCCTCTTCTAGCCCAAGGGTACATTTTTTTGGATTGGATGTAAACCCGGCTTTCCAGATGGAATCCAACACAGTCTGAACTTTTGGTAAGTGTGAGTCCCAATCCTCACTGTGGATGACAACGTCATTGAGGTATGCAGCAGCATAGGCTCGATGAGGCCGAAGGGTCTTATCCATGGTGCATTGAAATGTGGCGGGAGCATTCTGTAACCCAAAAGGCATCCTCCGATATTGGAAAGAGTTACAAACGCTGTTTTTCCCCTGGCCGAGAGAGGAATCTGCCAATAACCCTTGGTCAGGTCTAACGTCGTCGTGTACCGGGCAACGCCTAGGCAATCAATCAGTTCATCTATGCGGGGCATAGGGTAGGTGTCAAACTTAGTGATTTTATTCAGGCAGCGAAAGTCATTACAAAACCGCCAACTTCCATCTGGTTTGGGCACTAAGACAATGGGACTGGACCAATCACTATTTGACTCTTCGATCACCCACAGCTCAAGCATTTTTTTAACTTCCTGGCGAATTGCCTCTCGCCGGGCTTCTGGGATTCTATAAGGCTTCAACTTGAGCTTCTCCCCTGGTGTGGTGATAATGTCATGTTCAACCCCGGAGACCCAACCTGGCAAATCTGAAAACTTCTCCCTATTACGGAGTACAAATTCTTTAGCCTCCTGGCGCTGAGTTTTGGACAGAGTCTCTGCTATCCCAACTTCAGGGACAGCCAGGTTAAATGGAGCAGAAAATCGGGTAGTGTCAGCGACCAAGGACTCTCTATCCTTCCATGGTTTCAACAAGTTCAAGTGATATATATGCTTAAGGTTTTCGTCTTCCCAGTTGGCTAATTTTATAATTCACCAGCCCCATTTTCTCCAACACTTCATAAGGACCCTGCAATTTGGCTAGGAATTTACTTTCGCCCGTGGGGACCAGCACCAACACCCTATCACCAGGTGCAAAGGAATGGACCTGGGCCCCACGATTGTAAATCCTTTGTTGAGCCAACTGGGCTTGGGCTAAATGTGCCTTCACAATCGGCATCGCTTGGGCAATTCTATCTTGCATTTGTGCCACATGTTCAATCACACTTCGATGAGGGGAACTCTCACTTTCCCACGTTTCCCTGGCAATGTCTAGAAGGCCCCGGGAGTGCCTCCCATACAGTAGCTCAAACGAAGAGAACCCTGTGGATGATTGGGGAACCTCTCTTATGGCAAACATCAGATAAGGGAGCAGATAATCCCAATTCTTTCCGTCTTTATCCAACACCTTCCTCAACATTTGTTTTAAGGTTTTATTAAACCATTCCACTAACCCATCTTTTTGAGGGTGATTTACTGATGTACGTAATTGGGTCACTTTCAGGAGTTTACAAAGTTCTCGGGTCACCCTAGACATAAACGGGGTGCCCTGATCAGTTAGGATTTCCTTAGGAAGACCCACACGGCTGAAAAACCTGAAATAACTCTTTGGCAAGGGCTTTTGCAGAGGTGTTTCGGAGAGGAATCGCTTCTGGGTAATGGGTGGCATAGTCCATTATTACCAAGATGTGCTGGTGCCCTCTAGTGGACTTCAGTAAGGGGCCAACCAAGTCCTCTCAAAAGGGACCTCAATAATGGGGAGGGGTACCAACGGACTACGAAAATGTGGCATGGGTGCAGTAATCTGACACACGGGACAGGAAGAGCAGTACACTTCCACTTCCTTAGTGATCCCAGGCCAATAAAACCTCTGGATGATTCTCTCCCGGGTTTTTTCTGCTCCCAAATGTCCCCCAAGAATGTGCCCATGGGCCAGTTCCAAAACCATCTTGCGGTACAGTTTAGGTACTACCAGTTGCTCAATGGTAATCCCAGAGTTCACAGAACTTTGGGAAATCCCTTCCCACAATGGTTTCATGTGGCAGTTAGGGAACTAAACCCACTTGGTGACACAAGCTGACGTTTCAAGGGAAACCGTAGTCACCGGATATTCTCGAGTGTCCCCATGTACACAAACTACAGCCATTTTCCTAGGATGTAAGGTTTTTCCCACCACTAGATTACTTTTCACTAAGGTGACCAGGCTACCTGAATCCAACAATACCACAACATCTTTACCATCTAAGTACATTCTACCTAAAGGTTTCTCATTCCCCTTTACTGCAGTGCATGTGGTTGCAAAGAGGGACTGTCGTCTCTCTTTCAGAAAGTCACACTGCATGGGTTCATCAACCACTGGGCAAACCGCTGCTACATGTCCCTCTTCCTGGCAACGGAAACAAATCAACTTTCTGGTCCTCTCCTGTGGGATGGGTCTTTCAGGCCGTTCTCGCCAAACATTTGCAGTAGTCCCAATAATACCTCTAGTTGCTCTTGGGTCCTTCTCTCCACCCCCATCCCTTGATGCAGTCTTACCTATAGGTGGGGAGGGTCTGGTCTTGGGGTAAAAAGTCTGTGCGTCTCTAGGTGAAGTGGACAAATTCTCTGTTGCTAGGTACCTTTCGACCAGGTCTACTAGTTTATCTGCGGTTTCCGGACCACCATGGCTCACCCATTTCTGCAGGGTGTTAGGCAGAGAAATTTGTCCATGACTACTCGTTCCAAAATTTTTGGTCCGGACAGAGTTTCTGGCTGCAGCCATTTCCTAGCCAAATGTATGAGGTCATACATCTGCGACCGAGGTGGCTTCCTCAGCTGATGTGCCAATATTTCCTCTTTTAACCGATCATAATTTTTTGCATCTGCAAACTTCAAATCAAAATATGGCTTTTGGGCTTTCCAGATAATAGGGGGGCCATTAGTCCAGCCCACTGTTCTTTAGGCCAACTCTCTTTTTCCGCTGTTCTCTCAAACGTGGTCAGAAACATCTCAGGGTCATCCTCTGCAGTCATCTTTGGCAATAAGTGGCTTACCCGAAAAGTCGGTATGTTACTGGCCTGACTCCCGGCCTCAGTCTGCTGTCTCTGAAGTTGTTTCATGATGGCCTCCATTTGCTGCTGGTGTCTCTGTTCCAAACCTGCACTGCTCTCTTGGTGAGCCTGTTGTTGAGCTGCAATACTCTTTTGGTGAGCTGCAATGCTCTCTTGGTGAGCTGCAAGGCTCTCTTGGTGAGCCTGTTGTTGAGCTGCAAGGCTCCGCTGCAAAGCTGCATTTGTTTGCTGTTGATTTGCATTTGGTATAGCCAGCTGTTTCAATATCTCCTCCATTTTGGGTGTACTTTAACTGCCTGCGGCACTCCACCATGTGTGAGGGATTAGCTCGGTAGGTGTGTGTGACCCCCTGGATGGGTTCATTACACGCTGAACTATACAAGAAAGGCAGGTGAGGATGGTTGAAAACAAAAGATATGGTTTATTCTTCCATATTTCTGGATACAAGTGCAAGCATCAAAAAAGCATAAACAAAACATAACATAAAATAAACCCTGGCCACTTGGGGCGTCTACCTTCACAACACAGGAACCTACCTATGGAGTCTGGCACAGCCTACTGCTGGGCAGACACTGCTGGTCATACAGCAGAAAAACAATAGTCTTTTTTGATTTTTTATCACACAGAAAAATCAACAACCACCTCACCTCTTCAGAAGTCTTTCTGACTGCTCCTTAACTCAAAAAGCCTCAGGATGCAGCAATCAGTAGTCATCCTTTGGATGTCTTTATAGAGGCCTTAATTGCTTCATTCTGAACAGCTGACGTTTTCCAACGCCCTTAACCTTTCTGGCTATTTCTGCAGCCGACACCTAATAGTAATTGGTGATTTGTGTAAACAAGGCAGAAATGTATCTCCAGTCTGTGACAACACCCACAGATTTACCTGACTTCCTGTCACATTCCATAGAACGGCGCTATAGGAATTATAGAATACCAGATAGTCTTGTTTGGACTAAAAGATCAGAGAAATCACAATTCTTCTAATGCCACAGCGCATAAAGGCACTTCATAGTGGCTGCTCCTGCCACACTGGGATAGTACCTACATCACTGGCTTCCCAGGCAGGCTCACCTTTCTCCGATGCAGCCTCTAGCTCCTCTGTGGCACAGCTCACAGGCACCCCAGCTACTGCCGGCCTCTCTGGGGCAGTCCTGGATACATCATCTTTAAGTTGGCAAATGTAGGGGGCTCCAGCTTCCCCATAGTGGACCTCCACCCATGGCTGCAAGTGTAACCCATGATTTTCGGTTCTGGCCCCAAAAACATAAACTCCTTCCCGCTTGACAGTTGTGATGGAGGCATCTGAAGCCTTATGCCTCACCCCCCCCCATACAGTAACTTATGCTCCCCTCAGGACTTGCTGATTAGATGTGGGATCTACTCTGTTTTTGTGACTCACCCCTATTTCATTAGCTCGAACCCTCCCTTGACACATCAGAAGCCCAGCAAACGTATTGTGACCTCTGCTTGACCGGGGTCACAATAGCAGGCATGTAACATGACATGATAAGAGAATAACAATATTACCTGCTCCTGGGCTTCTCTTCAGATGAGAAAAACACACTAAAAAGAATAAGTTTACTTGATGTAGACTAGGGAAACAGACTTAGATTTAAATTGCAAATCAACAACAGTTATGTAATGACACACAATGATTCTGCAAGGGCTCTTGCAGGAATCAATAGTTAATGTTAAGAGGAAACAAAAAAGCAATCTAAGCTAAAGAATGGTACCATTAAGTTAAACTAATGTAAACGTACAGTCAATGCTCGCGAGCTCCCCCTAGCGGGCGGTCCTGCAAACAGCTAAAGAAGTGTCTCGAGACCAAAGTCCACGTTGCGGCCGTTGGTGCACTTTTGAATTTGTAATCCAAAAGGGATAAACGATGAGATAAAGTTATTCAAAACAGGGTATTATAAATAGTAACGGTGGTGAACTGACCACTCGTCAGCGTCAGTCACTGTGTGTAACAACTTTCAACTTAGAAGGCCTTGAGGCTTAGTCAGAGGCCAACACGTGTCTCCGGCTTAAGGGGTGGCACTAGATTGTCTCTGCCAAAGGGAAGAGCTGAGAGTTGAGCAGATGCTCCCTCATCCGAACAGGCCGATCCGCCTGGGTTCTTCTCCAAAACGCGCTGGTCAGTCACCGTCCCGTAGCACAAGGTCTCCGGTATCAGGCTCTCCACTGTTTCAGTTGTCAGCTGGGTGGCTTCACCGATCTCCTGGAACACAAGCTAGGTACAGTGGTCTTGCTTCTCTTTGGCAGGTTGGCCTCCTGGTGACTCCAGGCCCAGGCTTCAGACCTAACAGCATGGCTGTGCTGCTCTGCATAGCTCTGCAGAGGAAAATATGCCGGTCCAGAGAGACAGAGAGAGCTCCTCCCTCTCCTTAAGTAACCTCCCCCATAAGTCTGTGCGGAGGTGTCACATGTTCCAATAGTGCAGGGCATTGTGGGAAGCATAGTCTGCTTTCACTAAGAGTCAATGAAGTCCATATCTCCCGGCACTCGCAATCCCACAATACATAACTTCCTGAAGGTATTCTAAGCGTGAATAAAGTTCCAGCGAGGGTTCAGGCCTGTCATTAGTTCCTGACAGCATGACCCTGCTACACATGCAAAAGACCCTTGGTAGCAGGTTAATAGACAACAAATCTAGAATCACTTCCCTGCAGTTCTCACATCAAAACCAAGCCTTCATTACAGAATTCAGCTTCCGGCACCTCATGCACACAATCTCCAAGTACTCGGCCCCTCTCAACGTGCACAGGGCCAGACATCCGCTGTGTGCCAGGTCCACTCCTGTGTCAACAGCTTTCCCTGGAGTTCAACCAGCCAATCAGGGCATCCCAGGGAAGTGGCAGTCCCCGCCGCCATCATAGCCCAGTACCTGAAAAAGCAATAGTGTGCCATCTTGGAACACTGTATACATTCTCTCATGTTGTGCACAAAGCCGACATAGAAACACCCCATTCCCAAACTGGCAGTTAGTTGCTATGGGTGACAGCAACATGTACTACAGGGATATCCTGTAACTCGAGACCCAGGCTTAGCCTCAGAGGGGCTGCTAGAACTATACAGGTTACATGCACAGGCTCATGCACACCAAGAATAATGGCTCAGCGCATAGGTAGATTCTCAGTGAGGAGGATAAAGATCCTTCTCCAGATTAGAACTTCAGGATGGTTCTCTATAGCAAACAAATCATCAGGAATGTTCTTCAGGCCTGTAGCCCAGCTCCTGCTAAGGCCCAGACTGCAATTCGTCTTCGCTTTAGCTGCCTCCCAGGGACAGCAACCCCAAAAGAACAGGAATCCTCCCTCAAGAGGAAAGGGCACTCTGGAGAGGCATCCCAAACATTTACCACCTACCCAGTCATCTTCTGGATGCCTCCTTCTGGGGATTGGCTGTGGCAGTATTCATACTGGTCATTTGATTTTCCTTGTCCTATATTCTGAAAGCAGGTGGGAAAAATCAAACATCTAGTTAGGATTCCTTGCATAGACAAAAACAACACCTAACCAGAGGAGGGTGCTACACAATCCATGTATATTTTTATGTTATCAAGTAAAAAAAAAATGCTGCCAAGGCATGCCTTCCAGGGAAGAGGTAATGAAATGGAGTACCCACTTACTCATTATGCTCAGATGCAGGCACATACTAATTTTAACCTTTTTCCCATAACTCCCTGGGTTCATGGACACACCCAGAGAAGATTAACTTCTCTGTTTCTCTCCCTCAACATCTCATAGCGACCATACCTAAAGAGTCACAAGTAGATCTGTAGCCAGATGAGAAGCCCTCCAGTGTCAGAACTGGCAGGCATTGTCTAGAAGCATGCAGCTTCTTCAAAAGACCCAGCTACTAAGGGAAAACCCTCCCCCAATTGCTACCAGGGTACTCCAGTGCCAGTGTCATAGCCTTTGTCCTTGGGCCTTGGATCCCTCCATCTGTTTACATGTGTTATCAAAGATACCCTGGATTTACTGTGAGGAACATTTGTCTATGAGGATAATAGCAAGTGTATGTATGCTTTGCTATTGTGACCCAGTTTTGCATTCATTTTGCACCTGTTTAGTAAACCAGAAGTTACAGTTACTCTCTGTCTGATTATACAGCCGATAACACATCCTGTTACACAACTAGCAGCTAATGTCTAGAATTTACTTCACAGCACATTTAGATACAATTTTGAACATCACCATTCATCCATAAAGGGTTAGTCTAAAGCTACACAGGCCGAATGTCAGGTGACATGGGCCATTTTAAGAGAAACCATCTGACATTCAGCCCCTTGAACAAAAAGAAATAGCAGTGTGTACTAGGCTTTACTTTTCAGCTTTTTAGTAAAGTGCTACTTTGGCATTCCACACCAGTAGGCCAATTACAGGCTTATCCGCAAAAATTTCAAGTAGCAAAAAGGTGAACCCCCCTCCCCCCGCAACTGTGTTCCTAAAACATAAGGAATGAGTGCACCAACTAATTTAAAGACCACAGTAGCCACAACAGCTGAGCTTAGAGAGGAGGGGCCACTCACTGTGCATGCGCAGTCTTTGAACAAGCTGGTACACTTGATAGAATGACAAAAATACACCTTTTAAACAGCTAGAAAGTGGATTGTAACATGCTTGGGAAGCTGCACTACATAGAGTGTTTAGTGGATAATGTCCCTACAGTAACCCTTTAAAACACAGTGGGCCAGATTCACAGAGCCATTACGCCTGTCTAACTGGTGTTAGACTGGAGTAATTTCAAATTACACGCGTTTTCTAGCTAGTCGAAAACCTCAAACCATGAATAGACGGCTGCGGGCTTCAATTCGACTGGATTACGTGTTCGTACGCCTTCGGATCTACGCTGCAATAAAATTGCGGCCACTGGGTGGACTTCCCATCGTTTTCCGCATCGGGGTATGCTAATGAGCTTTTGCCGGCGATCCCCGAAATTACAATCTTCATTCGCAATCTCTTACTGCACCTTTAGTCATCTTTTTTTTGCGTAACACTATACCAGCTTTTTGCTGATCTAATATTAGACAGCCCATGTTAAGTATGGCCGTCGTTCCCGCGTCGAATTTCTACGTTTTCCGACATCTTTTATTATTTTTTACGTAAGTCGTCCGGGAATAGGAATGTTCGTAAACGACGCTACTCAAACAACGAATGACGTAACAACGTGATTTCGCGCAATGCACGGCGGGAAATTTCTGAACGGAGCATGCGCAGTTCGATCGCCGCGGGGACGCGCTTAATTTAAATGCTTCACGCCCCCCAATCGCGTATTTCGATTACGCGGCGAGAAATAGACTACGCCGCTGTAGCGTACAGGCAAAAATCGACCAGGATTCGGTGTAGAGCCTGGTGAAATACGGCAGCGTAGAGTATTTCGATTACGCAGCGCAATATTAAGTGTATCTGAATCTGGCCCAGTATATGTAATATTTTCCTAATTTTGGATATAGAAGGAAATGGGTAAAACCTCCCCAAATAAAAAAATTTAAAATCCCCAGTGTTTTTTTTTTTGTTTTACTACTAACCACTACTCTCTCTCATCACTCCCTGAAGCTCCCTGCCTTTTTTATGTTTTATTTAACCTGCTGAAAAAAAGAAATCAATACATTTAGTGGGCTAAATTTAAAAAAAATTGAGGTGGATAGAAAAATCCTCCACGCTGAGACATGGTATTCTGACAGGGGACTCTCCTCTGTCAGAATACACTGGTCAACAGTGCCTGCAGCCCATTGGCTTTCCAACTTCCCCACAAGCCTACTTAACAGAAGTCAATCATTAGATTGACTTCTGTCTAACAGTAGCAGCCACACGTGGATCAACATTTTTCTGGTTCCTGCTGAACCAGCCAATTTTCTATTAATCTATGGCCATCTTAGGAGTAAGGACTACTCACTGTGTTGCTTTACAGTCAGGAGGTGTGTCCTTGAATCAGCTGTACTGCTGCTGTAGCGAAGGTCAGGGACCTGGCTGTACTGTCTGCCGGGATGTATGGATAACTGATTTTTTTTTTTTTGAAAAGCCTGTGGCGTGCAAAACACAACCCAAAAACTTCACCCGGTGCAGGAAAAAATGTGCACACACATAAAGAGTGAAACACAAAAAACTGTGATGGGTGCCATCGTCAATTGGTCCTCCGCAAAGGACCCAGCTCTGATCCCCCGGGGCGTTAGGCTCCAGACAGGGAAAAGAGTTATTGGGGTCAAAGCAGCCGAAACCACTAGGACCCCCTATGGCCCATGCAGCCGAAGCCACATGGCCAAACATCCTCAGAGGGACTGCCGAGACAGAACCCTCCTCGGTGAGGCTCCCCCGAAGGGAGACCCCATGAGAGCAGGTGAACTAAACCAGAAGGCCATGTCCACCTACTCCCAAGACTTTCAGAGCCAGCCCGAGGACCAGCACCCTACTCGCCACACATACCGTGCTCCAACCAAAAAAAGTGACAAACAAGACGAACAGGGGGTAACATAAAAAAGAAAGTGGGGGAAAAGGAAGGTGGGAATGGTGAGTGGAAAGTGGCCATTGTGCAATACATGTATGGATAACTGATTGAAATACATAAATTCATAAATCTTTTAGGAGGTAAATCAGTTCTGATACTATATGGTTTTCCACTGTGTATTGGTTGCATAGGTGTGCACACAGGGTGTGCCCTGTGCACACCCTAATCACCCATTTGCATTAGCATTATTGCATTAGCATTATTTCCCTGTGTGTCGGTGGGGAGATGGGAAAGATCTCCCACTGAGCAACTCTGCTTAGAGGAGGAGTGTGGAAGCATTCTGAATCTGCAGGCAGGGAGATCATGTGCCCATTCACACAGGGGTAACACGACTTCCAGCTTGACTTTGGGAGGCAACTTGGACACGACTTGTGTATGAATCATCAGGCAACTTACAAGGCAACTTCAAGTTGCCTCTAGGACAGGAGGCTTTCCAGTGGCCAATCAAACAACAATCAGCTCTGTGAGAGGGAGGGGGAGGGAGGGTTTTGCCTGAGAAATGTATGTTACCTTCCCGTATTGTTGCTTCAGTTAAGACAGTGATCCGACTTCTAAAGGTGACTTCCATTGAAATAAATGGTTACAAGTTGCCTAGAAGTCGGATTGAAGTAGTACAGGAACCTTTTATAAAGTCGGAGCGACTTCAGTAGTGTACATTAAGATGGCTCCCATTCACTTCCATTCATTTTCTCGACCGCACAACTTGGGGCAACTTGAAGTCGGATCCCAGGTCGCCCCAGTGTGAACCGGCTCTAAGTGTGTATATACACTATATTGCGAAAAGTATTCGTGACATCTGCCTTTACATGCACATTTACTTTAATGGCATCCCAGTTTTAGTCCGTAGCGTTCAATATTGAGTTGGCCCACCCTTTGCAGCTATAACAGCTTCAACTCTTCTGGGAAGGTTTAGGAGCGTGTCTATGGGAATGTTTGACCAATCATCCAGAAGTGCATTCGTGCGGGCCAATCAAGTTCCTCCACCCTAAACTTGTTCATCCATGTCTTTATGGACCTTGCTTTGTGCACTGGTCCAAATCATTTGGTGGGGGTGGGGCTTAGGGTGGTGTGGGGTTGTTATTTAGGGGTTGGGGTTGGCCCCTTAGTTTCCAGTGAAGGCAAATTCTAAGAACTCAGCATACCAAGACATTTTGGACAATTTCATACTCCCAACTTTGTGGAAACAGTTTGGGGATGTCCCCTTCCTGTTTCAACATGACTGCACATCAGTGCAAAAAGCAAGGTCCATAAAGACATGGATGAGCAAGTTTGGTGTGGAGGAACTTGACTGGGCTGCACAGAATCCTGACCACAACCATATAAAAACTCCTTTGGAATGAACTAGACCAGAGACTGCAAGCCAGGTCTTCTTGTCCACATCTGTGCCTGATGTCACAAATGCTCTTCTGGAAGAATGGTCAAACATTCCAGTAGACACGCACCTAAACCTTGTGGACAGCCTTCCCAGAGGAGTTGAAGCTGTTATAGCTGCAAAGGGTGGGCCAACTCAACATTAAGCCCTACGGACCATGCGTCAACTTGATTCCGAGCATGCATGATTTTTTGTGCATCGGAATTGCATACAGAAAATCAAAATTTCCGACAAGAACTTTTCATGTCGGAAAAATTGAGAACCAGCTCTCAAATTTTTGCTGTCGGAAATTCCGACAGGAAAAGTCTATACGCAGTCGGAATTTCCGACCAAAAGCTCACATTGAACTTTTCTTGTCGGAAATTCCGAACGTGTGTATGTGGCATTAGAATGGATGGAGAGCGTCTGTAAACAGCAATTTTCAAGTCTTGCTACAGATTCTCAATTGGATTTAGGCCTGGACTTTGACTGGGCCAATCTAACACATGAATATGCTTTTACCTAAACCATTCAATTGTAGCTCTGGCTGTATGTTTAGAGTCATTGTCCTGCTGGGAGATAAACCTATACCCCAGTCTCAAGTATTTTTCAGACTCTAACAGGGTTTCTTCTAAGATTGCCCCGGATTTGGCTCCATCCATCTTTCCATCAACTCTGACCAGCTTCCCTGTCCCTGCTGAAGAAAAGCACCATAACATGACGTTGCCACCACCATGTTTCACAATGGGGATGGTGTGTTCAGGGTGATGTGCACTGTTAGTTTTCCACCACACATAGCGTTTCACTTTTAGGCCAAAAAGTACAATTTTTGTCTCATCTGACCTAAGCACCTTCTCCCACATGGCTTCTCCCAAACTGCAAACTTCTTATGGCTTTCTTTCAACAATTGCTTTATTCTTGCCACTCTTCCATAAAAGGCCAGATTTGTGGAGTGTACAACTAATGGTTGTCCTGTGGACATATTCTCCCACCTGAGCTGTGAATCTCTGCAGCTCCTCCAGAGTTACCATGGGCTTCTTGGTTGCTTCTCTGATTAATGCTCTCCTTTGCTGGTCAGTTTAGGTGGATGGCCATATCTTGGTAGGGTTGCAGCTGTGCCATTTCTATTTTTGGATGATGGATGTGCTCTGTGAAGCCCCGTACACACGTCCGAGCTTCTCGGCAGAATCCATTGAGAAGCTTGCTGGGATTCATATTCTGCCGAGAAGCTCGATTGTGTGTACGTTTTCGCCGAGCAAACTGACGAGCAAGGCGTCGAGCCAAAATAGAGACCAGGTTCTCTATTTGCTCGATGGGCCATCGGGACTAATGGCTCGACGCCTTTTTCGACAGCCTGGTCGACGAACTCGACGGCCGGCCGAGAACCTTGTTGGGCGGAACGATGAGTTTAGCCCGACGAGGTTCTCGTACCTGTGTACGGGGCCTGAGATGTTCAAAGCTTGGGATATTTTTTTTTATAACCTAACCCTGCTCCTCCTTTAACTTTATCCCTGACCTGTCTGGTGTGTTCCTTGGCCTTCATGATGCTGTTTGTACACTAAGGTCCTCTACCAAACCTATGAGGGCTTCACATGACAGGTGGACTGTATTTACTAATTAGGTGACTTCTGAAGGCAATTGGTTCCATTAGATTTTAGTTAGGGGCATCAGAGTAAAGGGGGCTTAATACAAATGCATGCCACACTTTTCAAATATTTACTTGTAAAAAATGTGAAAAACCATTTATCTTTTTTTTTTTTTTACACTTCACAATTATTTGCAACTTTGTGTAGGTCTATTACTTAAAATCCCAATAAAATACATTTACATTTTTGATTGTAACATGACAAATTGTGGAAAATATCAAGGGGTATGAACACTTTTTCAAGGCACTGTATATGCTGAATATATATATATATATATATATATATATATATATATATATATATATATATATATATATATATATATATATATAAACACACATGCATGCATGTGTGTTTGAGCTTTGGTGTGCACACCCTAATGCTATGGGCTAAAAACACCTATGATTAACTGTCTGCCTTGCATGTAACTGTTATTCTTCACAGTAGATGTCCTCTTGTTACTTGCAGAGAACAAGGAAAATAAAGCATGATAGAAAAAGAAATAAACATTTTATTGATGTTTTTTTTCATATACACATATCAATAATTTTTTTTGTCAAATGTTTTCATTTGGTAATTAATTTTCGTTTTGCTCCCCCCCCCCCCCCCCCCCAATTTAGCAATACAACACGGCCATATGATGCCACTCACTGAGTATTGCTTAAGTGTGACAAAATAACAAGTTCAGTTAAGTCTTCCCTCCTTAGAACCCCGCCTCTTCTGCCAGTATAGCTGAGAAACAACTTCAGTTGAAGAAACTAATTTAATTTCCTGTCTTCTTTAAAATATTTTTCTCTCACATTTGATGACAAGATGACAAGGCTTCTTGAGTTCCAACTGTGCTCCATGCTGGGTAAGCTGTGATTGCTTGATCTTATTGAATGCAATGATTATTTATTTTATTGCTATTTTTTTTTTTTTTTTGTATGTTGTTTAAGTTTCAGCTTCCTCTTTTAGGATCACCGTATCTGCTACATGAATCTTTATTCTTTCTGAACAAAGCAGCCTTTTATATTAGTAGTTTGTATACAAAACTAGTAAACATTGCTTTCTATGCTGTCATGTGCTTTTGTTAGCAGCTGCAGCAGTCTGCGATTAAGATGCAGAAAAAAAAAGATTCAATTGGTAATAAAAATAAATGATTGTTTAGTCATTAATAGAAGCATTACCGTAGGAGTGGTTTTAATATGCTGTTCAGATTTTTGTTGTTTCACCAGACTTTTTGTTGCCTTTTAGTGCTATAGTATCCATCCTGGTGTTTAAGTATTTTATAGTTCTTCTTTTATTATTTAAGGGTGGATTTCTGCAATATTGTTCATTTCTTTTAAACCCACCAATGCATATATCAAAATAGACATTGAAATACTTGAGGATGTCAGTTTGCATAGTACAGAATCTGCAAGGGGCACAAACACACCAAAAAGCACAAAGTTCAAGTGATGGCTTACATTTTTAAATGATTAAAGATTAGACCAAATAATGGAGGGAAATTGGGGTATATGCATGAAAAAAATTGGAACTGTACCAATTATCAGATTTGACTTTTACAGAGAACATAAAAAAAGTATTTAGATTACATTTTTTCCAATTTTCGGGCAGCAGCCCATTTGTTGAGTTTGTTTTTTAAAGCCAAGATCCCTCTAGAAGAGAAACGAAAACCGATGCATAGTGTAGGTTTGCAGATTGCGGTTGCACTGTACAGAATGCAGCACCTACATGTTTTTCAGAGAGACAAAGAAGTCTTTAGTAGATCCTGGTGGATCAAATCCCAGATGGGCTTCTTATGTTCCTTGGGAATACCAAAGGTGAGATCCAGAGCCGGATTTAGACCTTGGGGGATCCAGGGCACATTTTAAGTTCATGGCGCCTCTCAACATATCAATTCGATTATATGACAAAAAAAGTGAACTGAAATGAATGATACACCACATTTGTTTAAAAAAATATTTAGGTTCTGAAGACAACACTTGTCTTGTCTTTTTCTCAACTTTATTGACTGTAAGAAATTACAAAGGTAATTAATTGTACTACCTTTGTAAATGTTTACAGTCAATAAAGTTGAGGAAAAAAAAACGAGACAAGTGTCGTCTTCAGAACCTTAATATTTTTTAAAACAAATGTGGTGTGTCATTCATTGCAAGTCATCACAATTATGCATCACACTACAATATTTACAAAAAGTCTTTCTTCCTGCACTTAGCATCTGCAAAATCTTTAACTAACTCATCAAACTGTATCATCTTGAGGAGACTACTCCTGAAAGCCAGTCGGCACAGAGGACATAGTCTTTCATGGGTCATCGTAGTTACCAGATAATTCTTTATTAGTGCCTTTTTGCTAAATGACCTGTCTCGTGAACAACTAGTGACCATCATGCTCAAATATACTCTAAGCACTTCATTAAAACCTGGAAAGGTATCATAAAGCCCTTGATCATGTATTAAACCTGCCTGTTGAGATGGAGCGAGACATGACCAGAGCTTGGTAAAGGTTGCAAACTAGACAATTTGCTCAACAAACCTTCTATTGAAGTCTCAAGAGAAAATGTGTTTCATTTATTTATAAATGAACTTTGGGGCCTCCTCTGACAGGGGGGCCTAAGGCAAAATCCCTTTTTGCCCCCTTATAACTCTGGCACTGGTGAGATCCCTGTACTACGTCTTAAGATTTATCCACCTGCTGTGGATGTAACTTTAGGATCCTACACTGCCTGTGGCGTTGAATTGAATTGAATTGAAAAAAAAATATGAAAATTTGTAGAATGAAAAATTTGTGAATTGAAGAAAGTCCCATACGAAATTCCGTGCCAGGTGAGAAAGGGATCCAGGGACAGCAAATATGACACCCAATAAATATCTACACTAGGGGCTTACCAGAAAGCCAGGTCGTCCCCCCCCCCCTTACTCAGGGAGGTCAGAGAACACTCTATCATCAAAGAACGAAATGACAGAGCCAACATTTCCATCAAAGTCAACTCATCACTAGAGATGCCAAGAACAAAGCCAGACCAGGGGGTACACAAGGAGATGACCAGTGCTTGAGAAGGAGGGAGGGAGATGCAAAAGGGATCTGCAACCTATGTCGCTGAAGTAATTCACAGCTTATGGGTGGGGGGGGCATGGTTGTGGGTGCTAAAGCACCTCTTACTGTTGCTGGCCAAGAAGTATAGAAAGCCTAGGTGACTCAGCCCACTAGATTCCACCTATCAGTATGAGAGAATTGATTAGATTAAAGAGCAGGCACACCAAAAGATGAATATTACAATTTTGTGGTAGATGATAAAGAGTTAAACCACATGATAATTTCTAACATCATTCGGGGACTCTGACGGTCAGATGTCTGCACTTGTGTTCCTGGGTCTGCACGCTTGTTGTGGCTATTATTAGGGGTTCCCACACTTCTTGATCAATTTTCTTTTGTGTAGTATGGAGATGGCAGTAGGTAATTCTGGAACACACAAAACTCCCAGAAGTTGAAACTATGGTAATCAGATCTCACTGTTGGAGTATCTAGGAATAAGAAGAAGCCAGGTGCTTACTCAGTTCTCTGGTCTCTACACATAACTAAATTATTAATTTGGGTGGACTGCCCATTTATTGCTGAAAAAGTGAACTAATTAAATTTTCAGTTTTGTTTTTAAACATAGTTTATTTTGTTTCATGTATGTTTGTATGTGCTCAGTTTTAAAGCTGACAATGCATTGCATGTGTATTGCAGCAGGATTGGCCAATGTTGACTTATTCATTTATTAATAAGCACTTGGTCTTTCAGATAAAGTAAATTCCAACAACCATTTTATGTGTCTTAGTGTTCGGATATCAAATGGCCAGCATAGGCACTTACAGTAAGTGGGCCAGATTCTCTAAGAAATTCACCGGCGTAGCGCAAGCCATTTACACTACGCCGCCGCATCCTACTAGAGCAAGTGCCGTATTCCCTAAGCATTTGCTCCGTAGTTTGCGTTGGCGTAGCGAAAATGGCTAAGCATAAGCCCGCGTAATTCAAATGGAGCGGCTTGTATTTAAATTAAGCGCGCCCCCGCCTCGAACGAACTGCGCATGCGCCGGCCAGGGAAAAAGCCCAGTGCGCATGCTCCAGCTCACGTCGGAAAGCGCCGTTGAAACCGACGTCAAAACGACGTGATCGTCACTACGCCATGCCCTATTCGCGAACGAGTTAGTAAAACGACGTAAGTGATGGAAAAAGCCGACGCTGACCCGACACCATACTTAACATGGCATCCGACGGCACCAGACGGCATCCGACGGTACTTCGTAAGGTTACTCCTCATAGAAGCAGGCGTAACCTTACGAGTTCGTAAACTACGTACGCAACGATGGGGCAGCGTAAAAGCGATCAGGAATCGGCGTAGTAGCCTCATTTGCATAGGCAAAGGAGAAAACAATGTAAAGGCCACCTAGTGGCCGGAGTTGTCATTACAACTATGATCCGCAAGTGTAATGGTATTACACTTGTCGGATGTTCAAGCGTATCTATGCCAAAGCATCACTCGCATAGATATGAGCCAAAAAAAAACGGCGATACGACAAGGCATCTGAGATACTCCGTCGTAGCGCCGCTGAGAATCTGGCCCCCTGTATATAATCATAAATACATTAATTTGCCCTGATTTAGTAGATATATGACTTACAGTAGGATTTTGCCTCGTACACAGGACTGGGTTTTTCCGACGGGAAAACTGTGAGGAGAGATTTTGGCTGGGAATCCCGGCCGTGTGTATGCTCCCTTGCAGTTTTTCCAATGGGAAAACTGCCAAAATCCGCCAGCAAAAAAAGAGAACCAGCTCTCTTGAGCATGTGTACGGGGCATTAGGCAACCTCAGCACTCTAGCTGTGGTGAAACTACAAATCTCATCATACCTCTGCCTTTATGAGTCATGCCTGTGATTGTCAGGGTCTTGCAATGTCTCATGGACCTTCTAGTTTCACCAAAGCTGAAGGGCCAAGGTTGACCTACAGTATATCAAACAGTGTAATAAATGAATAAAATAAATGAATAACATATAATTCAAATAAATATAATAGTCCAGAGTGTGCTCAATAAAGGCACATGTGAAAGTGTACACTAGTGTGTAAAGTGTAAAATCTAAAAAATACATAAATATGAAAATTTGTAGAATGAAAAATGTGTGAATTGAAGAAAGTCTCATATGAAATTCTGTGCCAGGTGAGAAAGGGATCCAGGGACAGCAAATGTGACACCCAAGAAATATCTACACTAGGGGCTTACCAGAAAGCCAGGGTCCCCCCTTACTCAAAAAAATGTTTTAACATTATGTTCAGCCGAGTTGTGACATAAAGATTACGGAAATTAAATAAAAAAAAAACAGCTTACATTGTATTTTCACCGCGGCTTCCGGGTATGTAATCTGCGGCACTGGGCGTTCCTAATTAATTGACATTCTTCCGACCGGCGCATACAGAGTGTCACGAGTTGCCGAAAGAAGCCGAACGTCAGTGCGGCTCTATACGGCGCCTGCGCACCGATGTTCGGCTTCTTTCGGCAACTCGTGTCGCGCTGTATGCCAGATGAAAACAGTCCATCAGACCATTCTCATCGGTTTAACCGATCGCGTGTACGCAGCCTTAGGTTTGTCTTAACCACCACAAAACCGTGCACCCCCAAGCAGGGCCATCTGGCCCCTGGGCAAAGTAATGCTATGGGGCCCCTACAAGCCTGCCCCAACTTACGCACCTACTCTCAAGAATGAAAGTACAATATTTCTACTTTACAGCGTGTCACTTGCTACTGTCCCCTGCCACCAGTTTCAGTGTGTCACTTGCCACCGTCACCTGCCTCCAGATTCAGCATGTCACTTGCCACCGTCACTTGTCATCAAATTTAGCATGTCACTTGCCACCGTCACCTGCCACCAGATTAAGCATGTCAGAGGGAGGTCTGGCAGAGAGGAGGGGGGTCTGGCAGAGAGGAGAGGGTCTGGCAGAGTGAAGGGAGCTCTGGCAAAGAGGAAGGGGGTCTGGCAGGAAGGAGAGGAGTTTGGCAGAGAGGAGGGGGGTCTGACAGAGAGGAGGGGGGTCTGGCAGAGAGGATGGAGATCTGGCAGAGAGGAGGGGGGTCTGGCAGAGAGGAGGGGGTCTGGCAGAGAGGAGGGGGGTCTGGCAGAGAGGAGGAGGGTCTGGCACAGAGTAGGGGGGGGTTTATAATGATGGGGCGATCCGACGATGAGGGACTTGGGAGTACTCACCACTGAAAGCATAGGGTGCTGGTGGTGCCTGGCGCCTATTTTCCGGGACTATGTTTCCCACGATGCTTCCCCAGTGTCTTCTGATTGGCCCTCTGCTTTGGCCAATGGGGATAGTGGACAGGAAGGTGGGCGGTGTCACTATGAACATTAGAGCTGCTCTCTGTTCTTCACTCGGCTGAGAGGAGAAAGGAAAGGGGGCGAGCGGTGGGTGGGGGGGGAGAGTAAGATGCACCCACAGCCCACCTCTCCCCTGTGTCACATTGCTTCTGCCAAGTTAAGTTCTCTGGAATATCAACCCGCTTTGCCCCCACACCCCCCCTGCCAGCCGCTGCTGCCGCACACCCTCATAGGGACGCTACCCGTAACTTGCCAGTAGTGCATCACATCCACCTAGATCGGAGCCGGCCCCATGAGCACTTGGGGCCCCTGGGCCATGCCAGGGGTGCCGGCTCAATAAGACGGCCCTGCCCCCAAAAAAACACATAGACCACTTTAAGTTGGAAGTAGGGCAAGGCCACAGCTTTATTGAGCATAATCATAATAACCTTCAAAATATCAGTAACCATGCCAGTAACGGTTGTTCCGTGAGCATATACAACAAACCGTATAGTCTAAGAGGCCTGTCTCCACCATAAGTGCAAGGCAGGCGTTACACTGACCCGCAATTAAACTTGAGGGCATAGCCCATAAAGTAATGCCAACTGCTGGCAAGGTAAAACTGCAAAGAAGCTGTGATGAAAACACACAAATGGAGGGTGGGTAACTTGTGTCACGTCAAATTCTCCTTAGAATAGTGGGGCGTGCCTCTGCATAGCCTTTTGTAGAGTTCTGGCTCCACCCAGTCATCTTGTGCCATTGTAGCCTTTATCAAAGAAGCCACTCCGACTCACTGATTATGTGGCCCGCCCCCGCTTAGTTGCCAAGCATCCAGCTGCCAAGGCTTCATTTCCTTAGAGCAGGGCGGGTCAAGGGGCCTTCAGTAAAAGTTTTGCACATCCGGCCATGTGTATTGGTTACAATGCCACACATCATTTTTATATATCTTTGAGGAGTAACAGAGGTTAGGATGACACTAGGGGCCAGATTCTCAGCGGCGTTATGACGGAGTATCTCAGATACCCCGTCGTATCGCCGTTTTTTTTGTCTTGTATCTATGCGATTGATGCTTAGCATCACTTTTGCATAGATACGCTTCTACATCCGACAAGTGTAAAACCATTAGGCCGCGTACACACCATCGGACATATCCGATGAAAACGGTCTGCGGACCATTTCCATCGGATATGTCCGATCGGGAGTTTGATCCGATGGCGTGTACACACCATCGGATCAAATTCCCCGCCGCCGGACGGCGCGGTGACGCGGCGGTGACGTTGACGCCGCCGCGTCACCGCCACGTCACCGCACCAGGAAGTAAAACACTTCCGCGCATGCGCCATATCCATTCGGCGGCGGCGGCGGCGGTGGGGGACGACATGTCTGCTGGTAAGTGTACTAACCAGCAGACATGTCGGGCGGACAGATTCCCACCGGATAGATTTCAAAGCATGCTTTGAAATCTGTCGGGTGGAGAAATCTGTCCGCTAGCCCATACACACGAGCGGAGATGTCTGCTGAAACGGTCCATCGGACCGTTTTCAGCGGACATATCCCCTCGTGTGTACGAGGCCTTACACTTGCGGAACGTAGTTGTAATGACAACTCCGGCCACTAGGTGGCCTTTACGTTGTTTTTGCATTTGCATATGCAAATAAGGTAGTACGCCGATTCTCGATCGCTTTTACGCCGCCCCGTCGTCGCGTACGTCGTTTTCGTTCGCGTAAGGTTACCCCAGCTTCTATGTGGAGTAACCTTACGAGGTCCCGTCGGATGCTATGTTAAGTATGGCGTCGGGTCAGCGTCGGCTTTTTCCGTCGCTTACGTCGTTTTACTAACTCGTTCGCGAATAGGGAGTTGCGTAAATGACGCTCACGTCGTTTTGACGTTGGTTTCAACGACGCTTTCCGACGTGAGCTGGAGCATGCACACTGGGCTTTTTCCCCGGCCGGCGCATGCGCAGTTCGTTTGACGCGGGGGCGCGCTTAATTTAAATACAAGCCGCCCCATTTGAATTGCGTGGGTTTACGCTGGGTTTACGCTGCGCGATTTACGCGACGCAGGCGAAACCTATGGAGCAAGTGCTTTGAGAATAAAGCACTTGCTCTAGTACGATGCGGCAGCGTAGTGTAACTGGCTTATGCTACGCCGCCGGAATTCTTAGAGAATCTGGCCCTAGATTATGACTTCTGTAAACTGCAAATCATAGCTTTTAAGTATAATTCAGTGCTATCTCAAGGTGGGTGAGTCAAAGGATGCGTACAATATGCATCAATGTCACAACTAAGTAAGGTTAAAGGATCTAAACCCCCCAAAAAATGTAATATACCTCAGCCTTGAGCAGGGTGCCACCATCAATTTTTGGAAAATAATAATTTATTTATTTTCATAATGTCTATGGAGGAAACCATTGTCAAGCAGGTTGGAGTACACATACAGTATGTCTTTCTTTGTTGAGCCCTTCCAAATGCCTTCTGGTGGCCTTTAAATGGGTCTTAACACTGGAAGACTTCCAAATCACGTGACCACTGTGATTGGCTGTCACAGTGGTCACATGATATCCCACCACCATGAGGATATCCTGTGTTAAGAGTGCACCAGCTCCCAATCATAAATAGAGACCAAAAAAAAATTCCAACCATTTTTTGTGTGAGCGTTTTTTGTTTGTCTGTGACAGCTCAGTAACTGTGTTAAGAGTGCTTGAAAAAAACGATGGAAGCTTTGAAAGTGATATGTTTTTTACTTTTTCTCATGCAGTGTGTAAGTGTTAAGGCCCACTTGCTCTGCTGTGGTCGACAATAGGTCATCTCTGTTACATGGGGATGAGTATAGTTTATAGATGGAAGATAACAATTGTTTTTGTATTCAGTTCAGCTCACAGAAAGTGACAAGAAAACTGCATTTTGGAAAGAGTTATTTTCTTTACAGTATGTAAGTTTAGGTTTCAATAAATTACATTTTTGTCCTTCGGTTTAGTTCTCCTTTGAGAAGACAACGTACTTGTGAGGACAAAACTTTTTTATTTTTTATTTTGATAGAACAGGGAATGGTTAAAACCTTTGTCAGCTTTTTTTTTTTTATTGTGATCTGTGTCTGTAATTCCCCTTCACTTTCTGTCCTGTAGACAGGACAGGAAAATGTCCCCAAACTGAGAAAAAAACAAAACAGAAAGCCCCTCTTAGAATCCAGAAACAAACTTATCTCAATTTTGTAATTTCCGATTAGCTACTTAAGGTTGGGTTCAAATTTTATTGTTAAAGTGAATTGTCTTATTGCACATATGTTAATGCATATTTTCATGAACATACCGGTACTTCACTTTACGGCAGCCCGTTCAAATAAATGAGCTGGCAAAACACCCAAACATCCCCCAAAAAGTATATGCATATGTTTTGCTAATTCAGCTCACCACAACATTACTATGCGTCACTGTGCTTTGTGGTGCACTGCGACTCATGATGTTGGGATGGCAATGCAGTGGAAAATGTGAACAATATGTAGCGCCCTGCCATTTGGCTGCTGCCATTTGGAACTGCCTTGTAGGTCAGTCTGCATGTCAGGGGGGTGTTATTACCCCTGAGTGACAGTCGGCGCTGGAAGGGGTTCTGACAGACCCACCTTCTCCCAGCACCCAATCAGAGGAGCGGTTTCTTCTCTGGATGTTCTGGTGGGAGGGTATATCTGGGGCAGTCGCCTGCGTGAGTTGTGCTTTGCGGAGCCCGAGTTCCAGGTGCGGCATCCACCTTCAGGGTGCGCGCATCGAGGCCCACCTGGCCGAGGTTGCGTACCAAGTAGAACCTTATTCTAATGCAGAGAGGGGCCCCAGCGGCTTGCTGAGTCCCAGATCCTAAGCCGGGAGCTGAACGGTGGGGAATCGGCTCGGGAGAACCCAGATGCAGAGGTTGTCCGCGAGGCCTGGACGAACCACCGATCAATTGGTGACCTTGAAAATAGACTTACTGGGAGGATTCATTGGTTCTAACCTTTGTCAAATCTAACAGAATTCACCAGGCCTGTGGCAGAGGCCCTGTTTCCTCCCAGTGACTTTGTTTGAAAGTGGCCCTTCGGCTGCCAGGCTCAAGTTAATAGCCTGTCCGGGGGCACTTTACCCACTCTGGCGAGAGTGGCGACGTTTGAACTTGACAATGCTGAGAGCAGGCTTGCTCTCTCTTTGATATCCGAGGCCTGATACTACAGTTGGGCCTTGGAATAAAGCATTGAAAACTCAAGTTGACATCTGGACACTTGCTCTTTAACCACCTTCACTAATATTATCCCTAGACAAGACTCACTGGTAACCTAACATGCCGGTCCCAAACTAATCAGTGGCTCCTTCAGGGGTGAGCGCTACACCAGTTTAAATTTTAAAAATGTTTATCAATAAAGCTGGCACTGATGCTTTTTAAAATAAAGCTTGCTCTGTTGAAGCAGAAATTGCTCATAAAACATGTGCCTATTAACCACTTAAGACCCGGACCAATACGCTGGTAAATGACCCAAGGTGTTTTTGCGATTCGGCACTGCGTCGCTTTAACAGACAATTGCGCGGTCGTGCGACGTGGCTCCCAAACAAAATTTGCGTCCTTTTCTTCCCACAAATAGAGCTTTCTTTTGGTGGTATTTGATCACCTCTGCGATTTTTATTTTTTGCGCTATATACAAAAATAGAGCGACATTTTTGAAAAAAAACACTATTTTTTACTTTTTGTTAAAAAAAAATCAAATAAACTAAATTTTAGTCAAACATTTAGGCCAGAATTTATTTAGCCACATGTCTTTAGTAAAAAAAAAAAATTGCAATAAAAAAAAATAGCTACCTAGCGGGAACAGCGACACTAATACAGCGATCAGAAAAATGATCGCTTAGTGACGCTGGCAATAGGGAGTGAAAGGGTTAACTAGGGCGGTGATCAGGGGGTTAAAACTTTATTAGGGGGGGTGGGGGGGCTATCCTGAACCTAACACTAACTGTTTTTTACAGTGCCTGTCACACTGACACTAAATGCAGTGATTAAATCACTGCATTCAGTAACACTGTGACAGGGGGGTGGGGGGGGCGATCACAAGGGGTTAATATGCCTATGTGAGTGTGTGTCAGTGTTATGTTGGTGCACACTTACTTGTGATGTCTTCTCTCATCAGCAGCGCTGGGAAACAGCGCTGCGATGAGAGAATACATCATTTCCTCCTTCCTGTGTAAACACAGGAGGAGGAAGTGACAGGCTGGGAGCGCGCTCCCATTGGCTGGGAGCGATCGCGGGGGGGGCGGATATCACGGACATCCGCCCGCAGATCCCGGATCGCTCCCAGAGGTAGGGAGACCCCCGCACGCCGCGGAGGGGGTCCCGATGGGACCCCCGAACCGCACTCAGGCGGGGACGTAAATTTACGCCCTTGTGCCTGTACGAGCCATGTTGTGGCGGCCGTATATGTGCGTGCGGGGGTCCTTATTCTGACTACATTTTGGCCTTACTTCTAAACATGTTACTTCTTAGGCCTTCTTAGGCCTCGTATACACGAGGGGATATGTCCGCTGAAAACGGTCCGATGGACCGTTTCAGCAGACATCTCCGCTCGTGTGTATGGGCTAGCGGACAGATTTCTCCACCCGACAGATTTCAAAGCATGCTTTGAAATCTATCCGGTGGGAATCTGTCCGCCCGACATGTCTGCTGGTTAGTACACTTACCAGCAGACATGTCGTCCCCCGCCGCGCCGCCGCCGAATGGATTCGGCGCATGCGCGGAGGTGTTTAACTTCCTGGTGCGGTGACGTGGCGGTGACGTGGCGGCGTCAACGTCACCGCCGCGTCAACGTCACGTCACCGCGCCGTCCGGCGGCGGGGAATTTGATCCGATGGTGTGTACACGCCATCGGATCAAACTCCCGATCGGACATATCCGATGGAAATGGTCCGCGGACCGTTTTCATCGGATATGTCCGATAGTGTGTACGAGGCCTTAAAGTGGAGTTCCAGTCTTTTTTTCTGTTTATTAAAAGTCAGCAGCTACAAAATGTATAGCTGCTGTCTTTTAATAAACATACACTTACCTGCTCCACTGTCCAGTGACACGCCGCCCGGAGCTCCGCTCCTCTCCCCCCCTCTCCGCCAGCGCCTCCATCCTAACTGTGGGCACCCGACCATGACAGCTTTCAGCTTCACGGCTGGTCACTCACTGCGCATGCACAAGCGGTGCTGCGCTACCTGATTGGACAGGCAATCGCCTGGGACCTGTCACGTGTCCCAGGCCATCACCTACAGGGAGGGGCCGATGTAGGCGATATGACGTATCGCCTAAGCGGTCCCTGGGCGGAAGGAAGAAGTGGGACAGGAAGTCCCACTCCTCCAGAAGCCCCCACCCCCCCCCCCCAAAAAAATGACATGCCAAATGCATGTAAGGGGGCGAGGAGTGGATTATGCGGAAGTTCCACTTTTGGGTGGAACTCGGCTTTAACATTGTGAATAGACCATACTTTATGTACTAGTAGTTGGCTTATATGAGATATGGATTTTACCACTTACTTCTGTGTCCCTCTTGCTTTTTGAATATATTAGGGATGCCTATGTGCCCTAATGACCTACTGTGAGTGATCCTTTGATGCTCCGTTGCCCATCCAGGGGGCTGCTTTGTTGCTACTTTTTGTTTTCCAGGAGTGCTATAGGAGTGCTGCACTGTTGAAAGCTACTCCGCAAAAGAGAAATTGCTGGCTAAAATGTTCTTCTGAAATAGACATTTTCAGGAGTGTTGATCCCCAAGTCTCTCACTGTGCTCAGTGGTGCCTACTACTAACGCCAACAATGTTACTACTGTAGTGGCTTAAAATGTATTTCTACTTTTGCAGGCAAATTTGAGAAACCCTCACTATGGGCCAGATTCAGGTAGAGTTAGGCTGGAGTATCAGTGATACTCCAGCCTAACTGTCACTTTAAGCCGGCGTTTCTGTTTTCTGTAACCAGAAAACAAGAAACGCCGGGTTGGAGTTCCGATGCGATCGGCGCAATTGAATTTCGCCATCGCATCACAACTTTAATTTAAAAATGGCGCCGGGGGCGTTCCCACTGATTTACGCCGAAAAAATATGTTAATCAGCGGGAATCGACAATTCACGATCGTATTCGGGCGCGACGCAGTGACTTTCCGACGTTTCCGCAAGCGATACGTGGCGTAAAGATAAAGCAGCCCCCTAGTGGAGTATCCTATGTTAAGTATAGCCGTCGTCATCGCGTCGAAAAAAATAATAATCGCGTCGCTTGCGTAAAACGTCCATGAATGGGGATTTGACGTCATTGACATTGACGTTCACTGACAGAATTTGGAGCATGCGCACTGGGATGCATTGACAGTCGACGCATGCGCAGTACGTTCGCCGCGGGATCGCGCTTAGTTTAAATAATACACGCCCCATACCCGCCCAATTTGAATTCCGCCGGCTCATTTGCGATGCGCTGCCTCAACTTTAGGAGCAAGTGCTTCATGAATAACAGCACTTAAAATTTCGCCAGAGTAACGTAAATGAGAAACGTTACTCCAGAGCAAAGATGCTCCCATCTACCTGAATCTGGCCCTATGTTTTTTTTTATGTGTTCGTATTCACACAACATGCCTATAAATAATTGTTAAATATATTTCTTACCTTTCTAGTTTTTTCTTTGGAGCAAGTTTGGTTCGACCCAGCATGCTTTGTTCGATAACGTCCATGCCCATGGAAAGCGATGCTTTAAAAGCCTTTACAGGTTACAAAGTTTAGAGTCAAACAGAAGGTCTTGTGCTGGAACTATTGCTCTAAGGCCCCTTTCACACTTATACGACTTGTCTCACGATTTTGTACTGCAAAATCGTATGACAAGTCATTCTCCATGATTTTGAATGAACACCATTCATACTGGCACGACTTTAAGTAGTGCCGACATCAAAGTAGTCCCTGCACTACTTTGGTCCGATTTTGATGCCACGTACACAGGCATTCATTAAATTTGCGGCCGCGAATCGCGGCAAAATCACGGTAAAATCACGGCCGCGAATCGCGGCAAAATCGCGGTAAGATCGCGCAACTTAGAAGTCTTACAAGTGTGAAAGGGACCTTACTCTGATATTTGCAGTGATACCACACGTGGGGTGTGATCACTTTTTACATATGCGTGTACAACCTAGGCACACGTTTGCACGGAGGGATAGGGCATTTTCTTTCTTTTTTCTTTTTATTTATTTATATATATATATATATTTTTATTTTATTCAACTTTTTTTATAACCTAGGCACACGTTTGCACGGAGGCATAGGGCGCTTTCTTTTATTTATTTATTTATATATTTTTTTCACACTTTTACTTTAATGCACACTTGATGAACAGCATGACTTGTGATAGCATGGGCAGTGAAAAGGTACCCTTTGTTAAGGGTGTATTAAACTGGATACATTAAAAATAACACATATAAAGTGGATTTAAATGATCACCTTGTAAAACAACCTATTCAGTAGAAATAAGAAATAGAAATTAAATGCTAAACATTTGTGTATAGATATAAAAAAAACATTATAAATACCCCTTTTTTTTTACTTTTTTTAAAAGTGATCACATTTCCTCTGTTCTCTGCTGCATAAGAGCTGGGGGGAAAGAGAAGCAACATTATACGCAGATTCTCTCTGAATGGCTGTGCAGCGAGGGCGTGTCAGGACAAGTGTGACCATTGGAGAAGAGAACTGACCATGGTGTGCTCTCCTGCATTGTGTGGTCAGCTTTTAATAGGAAAGCAGAGGGACTGGCAGTAACACCAGGGTTTTCACACAAAGGAAGCAAAACAAAGAGAACAGGATCGTTTTTCATACAAGTACATGGTACAGCAGGCACATATCAGGAATAGGAAGTGTTGGGGTGACAAACACTTTAACCTCCCTGGTGGTCTTCCCGTGTGTGGCACGGGGTGAGATTTTCAAGCTAAGATCGGTAACCCCGTGCCACACACGGACTTGCCTCGCTGGATGCAGAAAAAAGTTTACTTACCTTTTCTCTGCGATCCAGCGATGAATCCCCGCAGTACACGGCGGGCGGATGTCCGCCTGATTCTGTGTGTTCCGCCGATTCTCTTCCCTGCGAGCGTCGCGACGTAGGGGGGGGAACGGCGCCAAATTCAAAAAAGTAAACAAACACTATACATACAGTACACTGTAATCTTATAGATTACAGTACTGTATGTAAAAAATACACACCCCCCCTGTCCCTAGTGGTCTGCCCTGTACACTACATGTCATTTTATATAATAAAAACTGTTCTTTCTCCCTGCAAACTGTAGATTGCCCATAGCAACCAAAAGTGTCCCTTTATGGCAAAAATTGTTTTAGAGCAGCTAAAAAACAGCGATAATAAATCAGAATCACTTGCAGAATTTAGCGATAGCGATTTGTGGGGAAATTCGTCATAAAAAAAAAAAAATAATGACAGCAAAAATTCTGCAACTGAGCAAATTTCAGTGATTTTGATTTGATTACATTATTGAATAATTTTTACTATAATTATATTATTATTTGTTATAATTTTTTATAATTATTTATTATATTATAATTTTTAATAAGAAAAAAAAAAAAATCATACCCAGGATGCCTATTAGACTCTTGTTTGGATAGATTTCAGTGAGTTATTCCTAAGAATTACAAGCCTACAGTATAAAACGCCAAATTCCCTTGCAAATAATGGTACCGCTTTTAGCACCTAAAATCTTAAAGAATCATACCGCCAGGGAGGTTAAGGATGTATTAATGATTACAGAGCTGCATTCATTTTTTTTTTTTTTTTTATCTGCCTGAAATGCCGCTTTAAATGTTCACCCAGAAGTGTCAGTGCTGCCACCTGGCAAAGGTGGTTAGGGACTTTCCAAGCAAAAACAGCATGGTGTATCAGCAAGTAGGAAACTACTGTTTCCTGCCATGTTTCATAAGTCACTCACTATCACATTCACTTTAACAGAGCTGGCAAAAGGCTCAATGCACAAATTTGAAACATCAAGACAAGGTTTCTTATTTTCAAAAAGTCAGTTATTTCCAGTCCAATAGGATTTTAAAATTGTATTCACATAGCTCAAAAAAATCTTTATCCTTGTGTAAGATTTGTAAATTGAGTCTAATGACATCACCGGCCCTAGCATTGCTTCACTTTATCAGATCGATGGATCCAATCCTATACAGTTTACATCAAACACTGTGGTTGTAAAGGCAAAAGTTATTTTTTTATCTTAATGCATTCAATGCATTAAGATAAAAAAAAAACTTCTGTGTGAGCCAACGATTTTGCACGACAAACTTGGCTGTCCGAGACTCCCTTTCTCATTGGTTGAGAGAGCAGCGTGATGCCATTTACTCCCGTTGCTGTCAGTCACAGTCAGTGAGCCAACGATGAGAAAAAGGGGGTGTGGCGGGGCTGGGCTGGGCCCCAGCTCCATATCTGAATGGACACATGGAGGTGAAGCTCAGCTTAGGTGCCCCCATAGCAAGCTGCTTACTGTGGGGCAGTCAACAGGGAGGGGCCAGGAGCTCCAAAGAGGGACCTGAGAAGAGGAAGATTTGGGCTGCTTTGTTCAAAACCAACTGCAACAGAGCAGGTAAGTATAACATGTTTGTTATTTTAAGCATCACCTTAAAGCAATATTAAAGCCAAAAGCAAACATTTATTATATAACAGCTTACCAATTCTTATGCCCTGTACACACAATCGGATATCTGATGGAATCTAATCCGATGGATTTTTTCATCGGATATCCGATTAAGCTGACTTTCATCAGTCTTGCCTACACACCATCGGTCAAAAATCTGACCGTGTACGACGTGCAGAGAAAAATTAAGTTCAATGCTTCCCAGCATGCGTCGACTTGATTTTGAGCATGCATGGATTTTTGACCGATGGACTTCCACACAGACAATCAGATTTTTCTACAAGTTTTTTATCCATAGGAAAATTTTAAAACATGTTCTATTTTTTTTCACCGATGGAAAACCAACCGATGGGGCCCACACACGATCGGTTTGTCCGATGAAAACGGTCCATCGGTCTGTTTTCATCAGACAAACCGATCATGTGTACAGGGCTTTAGATGTGATGGCTGCATTTGTTTTCTGTTTTCTGCTTTCTGTTCTTTATTTTCACCTGGTGATCCAACCAGGTGAAACAAGCTCTCCTCCAAGTACATAAGTTAGAGCAAATGTGTCAAACTAGACTTCATTGTGGGACGCATCAGCATTATGGATGTCCTCAAAGGGCTGTTTGTATCTGTAGGACTATATAAATGTATCCAGGGCTTTTCTTTTCCTCAGATGCAGGAACTCAACCATGCCCCCCCTCCCCCCTGTGCCAAACCACATTGAACAGTGGGTGTGGCCAAGTTGAACAGTAAGAAAATCATTTAATTCTACTCCTGCATGATGATGACATCAATGAGCTGGTGGATGGGAGAATCCTTCCCACAGAGCTATTGTGTTCTCTCTGAGGGGGTTGCCAGGAGCCGTCCCTGCTGGGAGAACACAGAGGCCCGGATTCACATACATTGGCGCATCTTTATGCCGGCGTAGCGTATCTTATTCACGCTACACCGGCGCAACACTGAGAGGGAAGCATAGAATTCACAAAGCAAATGCTCCCAACGTTGCGCCGGCGTAGCGTATAGTCGTCGGCGTAAGCCAACATAAGTCAAAGTAGGTGGAAGTGGGCTAGAAGTGGGCGTGATACATTTAAATGAAGCGTGACCCCATGCAAATGATGGCCTGAGCTTCAAACTAGTACTAAAAACGAACGGTGCATGCGTCGTACCTTGGACGCATCCCAGTGTGCATGCTCACAGTCACGTCAAAATAACTGCCTAAGATACGTCGAATTACTGCCTACCACGTGAACGCAACCTACGCCCAGCCCTATTCACGTAATACGTAAATGACGTAAAATTCTACGACGTTCGTTCCCTGGTCCATACCTTTGCATGAGTTGCACCTCCAATATGGGGAATAACTTTACGCTGGATGTAACCCTTATGCAAATCGCTTAAAACATGCGCCGGGCGCAGGTACATTTGTGAATCGGCGTATCTCCCTCATTTGCATATTTGCATCGAAAATCAATGGGAGTGCCAAATGCATCCAAGCGTAACTATGCGCCCACTATACGCCGGCGTAGTCAAGTTACGTCGGTCGGATGAGGTCAGTTTTTAGGCATATCTTAGTTCTGTGGGCACGGTGCACAGATACGACGGTGCATATTTGCACTTACGCGCGTATCTCGACATACGTCGGCGTAAGTGCTTTGTGAATCCGGCCCAGAGTGATTATTGCTAGCGGCTGAAAAATCCGACATGCTAGTTGTACCCAAGTTGATTAATCAATATCATACAGCCCTTTCTTACAGTGCCTTGAAAAAGTATTCGTACCCCTTGAAATTTTCCTAATTTTGTCATGTTAAAACCAAAAACATAAATGTATTTTATTGGGATTGTATGTGATAGACCAACACAAAGTGGCACATAATTGTGAAGTGGAAGAAAACAGATAAATGGTTTTCAACATTTTTTATAAATAAATATGTAAAAAGTGTGGCGTGCATTTGTATTCAGCCCACCTGAATCAATACTTTGTAGAACCGACTTTCGATGAAAGTCTTTTTGAAGATGTCGCTTCCAGCTTCGCACATCTAGAGAGTGACATTTTTTGCAAAACAGCTCAAGCTCTGTTAGACTGGATGGAGAGCGTCTGCCACAGATTCTCAATTGGATTTTGGTATGGACTTTGTCTGGGCCATTCTAACACATGAATATGCTTTAATCTAAACCATTTTATTGTAGCTTCCCTGTCCCTGCTGAAGAAAAGCATCCTCACCACATGATGCTGCCATCACCATGTTTCACGGTGGTGATTGTGTGTTCAGAGTGATGTGCAGAGTTAGTTTTTTGCCACACATATGTTACGCCCCTCTACTTTCAGTAGGGATGCTATTGTAAATTTTGTGGGGGGGAAACTTATCTGCTCTCACCCAATGTTGTTTTGCTTAAATTCAGCTGGTGCCAGCCCTGAACCGTCCTGTGGGTCTTTCTGTGCTTCAGAGATGGAGTTCCTTCTCTGGGCAGTAGGTGGCGCCAGAGGGGTCCAGGCAGAGCTGCTTTTTCTCAGCAGCCAATTGGAGGAGTTTCTCCTCATGGGGCATGCTGGGGAGGGGTATATCTGTGGCAGACGCCATTTTTTCAGGGTCTTCGCGGTTTCCTGGTTCTGGGTGCGGCACCCACCTTCAGGGTGTGCGCACATCACAGGCCCCACCACTATGGCCTACCTGGCAGGGACCCGTGCAACACGGAGTTCCTGGCTCTGGGCCCATATGGCTCAGAGAAACTGAAGCAACCAAAGGGGAGATTCCAGTGACTTACTGGGACCCCATACTTAGAGAGAGATGCCAAGCTGGATGCTGTTTGGTGGGGAGTCGGTCTGAGGTGAACCCGGAGGCAGGGGATCCAATAGGATTTACATGGAACCATCAGGGATCTGGGTGACTGAACACTGACAGGTTGTGAGTTGCAAACTGTCAGTCGTTGACCCCAACTATTGACTGAGAGGATCCGCTTTAATTATTGTCCTTGAGTATTGGACCTGTGGCAGAGGCCTTTACTAATTTACTAAAGCTAAGTCAGTGGCAGAGACTTGTTTCTTCTCAGAGCTCACAGTGACACTCTGGCTGCAAGGTCTGTGAGGGAGGCCTGTCCGGGTGCACTGCACCCATCCCGGCTGGGGTGGCGATGAAAGCGGGAATACTATTTGGAGGCAGGATTGCTTCCTTCTATCCAAAGCCTGAATCTGCAAGGTTGCTCTTTTCACCAATCTGTCCTATCTATTCCAAGTTGACTGTTGGTCGTGTTGACCGAGAAAAAAGCATTTTAAAACGTCAACCAACTGCCTGGACATTCCGTCACTGCTATCACCCCTAGACATATTACAGAGGTAACTTCAATTACGCCGATCCCACATCAAACCAGCGGCTCCTGCGGGAGTGAGCGCTACACATAGCTTTTTGCTTTTAGGCCAAAAGTTTAATTTTGGTCTCATCTGACCAGAGCTTCTTCTTCTACATGTTTGCTATGTCTCCCACATGACTTCCTGCAAACTGCAAATGGGACTTCTTATGGCTTTCTTCCACCAATGGCTTTCTACTTGCCACGCTTCCATAAATGCCAGATTTGTGGAGTGCACGACTAATAGTTGTCCTGTCAACAGATTCTCCCATCTGAGCTGTGGATCTCTGCAGCTTCTACAGAGTTACCATGGGCCTCTTGGCTGCTTGTCTGATTAATACTCTCCTTGCCCTGCCTGTCAGTTTAGGTGGACGGCCATGTCTTGGTAGGTTTGCAGTTGTGCCATACTCTTTCCCTTTTCGGATGATGGATTGAACAGTGCTCCGTGAGATGTTCAAAGCTTGAGATATTTTTTTATAACTTAACCCTGCTTCCAACATCTCCACAACTTTATCCCTGACCTGTCTGGTGTGTTCCTTGGCATTCATGATGCTGTTTTTTCACTAATGGCCCATACACACGATCCGAATATCGGACGAAAACGATCGTCCGATGATGGATCGTACGATTTTCGGATCGTGTGTACACTACTTTCGATATTTTTCGATCGGACATGCGCGAAAGTTTTCCTCGTACGGTGTCAGATCGTACGATTTTCGTTTAGTCAGTACAGCCGTCGTCCGACAATACAATACAAATACATTACAACACGTGACATCACTTCCGATCTTTTTTTTCTGTCGTACGAAAATTTGTGAGTTTAATAACCTATTTTATTTTACTTGCGATCATTAAGCAAAAAAAGTTGTACGATCCATCGGCCGATATTCGGATCGTGTGTATGGGCCATAAGGTTCTCTAACAAACCTCTGAGGGCTTCACAGAATAGCTATATCTATACCGAGATTAAATTACACACAGGTGGACTCTATTTACTAATTAGATGACTTCTGAAGGCAATTGGTTCCACTAAATTTGAGTTAGGGGTATCAGAGTAAAGGGGCTGAATGCAAATGCACGCCACACTTTTCAGATAATTATTTGTAAAAAAAATTGAAAACCATTTATCATTTTACTTCCATTTCACAATTCTATCACATAAAATCCCTATAAAATACATTTACGTTTTTGGTTGTAACATGACAAAATGTGGAAAATTTCAAGGGGTAGGAATTCTTTTTCAAGGCACTGTAATGCTGCGTACACACGATCACTTTTTGTGATGAAAAAAAATGACATTTTTAAAAATGTCATTTAAAATGATGGTGTGTGGGCAAAATGTCATTTTATGTCTTCTGAAAAACGACCAAAAAAAAATTCGAACATGCTTGAATTTTTTATGTCATTTTTTAAAATGTCATTTTTTAAAATGTCATTTTTTTAAATGTCATTTTTTGTGTCATAAAAAATGATAGTGTGTGGGCAAAAATGACGTTTTAAACCCGCACATGCCCAGAAGCAAATTAGGAGACGGGAGGTAAAACTACCATTCATAATGGAGTAAGCACATTCATCACGCTGTAACAGACAAAAAAGCAGAAATCGTCTTTTACTAACAAGTAATCAGCTAAAAGCAGCCTTAAGGCAAATAGAACTTCCCCTTTAGAGTGCCGTTGTTTTGTTCATCATTTTCCAAAAATGATGGTGTGTAGGCAACATCATTTTTAATGATGAAGTTGGAAAAATTTTGTTTTTTTTTTCATGAAGAAAAATTAAAAAAATTTTCATCACAAAAAGTGATCGTGTGTACGGGGCATAAGAGAGGGCTGTATGCTATCCTTAACACCTGTAAACCATTTTGATTAATTTCTGGTAACTATGGTAAAGATGGTATTTTTGGCATGTTTTGAGTACAAAATACATTGGCCTGATAACTTTAACATATGATTTCCACCAACATATCTCTAAACCTGGTTAACCCAATACAACTGTAACTTAAAATAATTATGTTTGAAACATGCCAGTACAAAAAGGGTCCATTGTTGTCTATATTTTTCTTCCCAGTCCTGCACTTTTGGCATAGTAGCTCATTTTTGGTCCCTTGCTTCTTGAGGATGAAATACATTAGTGTGAGCTCTGGCGGCAATCACATACTGTATATGCCTAAAAGATTTAAAACTAGTTGGTGCCATTTAAATTAAATACTAAAATCATTACGACTGAAACATATTGGTACAACTGTTGCTTGTATTGCTTGCTGCTGGTGTTGCTTTTTAGCACAGAATGTATTGGTGCTATCTTGATGTCATGTTAAAGTGGTTGTAAAGGTTTGTTTTTTATTTTCTAAATAGGTTCCTTTAAGCCAGTGTTTTTCAACTCCAGTCCTCAAGGCACACCAACAGGTCAAGTTTTCAGGATTTCCCTCAGATGAAATGGCTGTGGTGATTACTAAGGCAGTGAAACTGATCAAATCACCTGTGCAAAATAATGGAAAGCCTGAAAACCTGACCTGTTGGTGTGCCTTGAGGACTAGAGTTGAAAAACACTGCTTTAAGCTAGTGCATTGTTTGTTCACTTTTTTTTTCCATCGATTTCCCTTCTAAATGTTTTTTTTCTTTGTCTGAATTTCTCACTTACTGTTCTTCCTCAGTAAGCTTGCCCCCATCATCCAAAACGGTCTGGCTGGGGGTAATGCCGCATACACTCGATCAGTCCATCCGATGAGAACGGTCTGACGAACCTTTTTCATCAGGTTAACCGATAAAGCTGACTGATGGTCCATCGCGCCTACACACCATCGGTTAAAAAAACAATCGTGTCAGAACGCGGTGACGTAAAACACAACAACGTGCTGAAGAAAATGAAGTTCAATGCTTCCAAGCATGCGTCGACTTGATTCTGAGCATGCGTGGATTTTTAACTGATGGTCGTGCCTACAAACGATCGTTTTTTTGCTATCGGTTAGATATCCATCGGTTAAATTTAAAACAAGTTGGCTTTTTTTTAACCGATGGTTAAATAACCGATGGCGCCCACACGCGATTGGACTGATGAAAACGGTCCATCAGACCGTTCTCATCGATTTAACCGATCGTGTGTACGCGGCATTAGTCAGTGTGCTCGCCCCCTCCCTTGGGACTACATCCCTGCAGAGACACGCTGTGTTTACAGCATCTCCCCGTAGGGATGTAGTCCCAAGGAAGGGGGCAAGCACGCTGACTAACCCCCAGCCAGAATATAGATAATTGGGTCTAAGGTCCCCAGACCAAAGAACCCAAAGTGAGCAAAGGGCCAGTAGGACCGGATGATGAGAGGGCAAACTTACTGAGGAAGAACAGGAAGTGAGAAATTCAGACAAAGAAAAAAAAAACATTTAGAAGGGAAATCAAAGGAAAAGGTAAGTGAACCAACAATGCACTAGCTTAAAGGAACCTTTTTAGAAAATAAAAAACAAACCTTTACAATGCCTTTAAGTGTGAAATAAATTGGCGTAAACACTTTTGGCCTATGTGTAATTGGCACTGAAATATCTGTAAAACTGGTTGACACCATTAGAACTGAAGACCAAACATTTTTAGGCCCGTGACATGCCAGCCAAAACAGAACAGATTTTCAGGATTACAAACAAGCACACTGCAGAAATAGCATTAAAAGACACATTTCCCATTGTTACAGTCCTCAGACACATTAGCCAAGTTAAGTTGTGAGAGGTCAGTTGTAAAGTATACCAAATGTCAATATAGGTTACAAAACCATTTCTACTTCTGCCTTATGCTATAAGACGCATGTGTAAAATGTATATCCCTGTTCACTCAGCAGTATTTTTCCACAAAGTTGATTCCCCTGCTGACTCTGCCGTTCTGTTTATTGCAAAGTCCTGTCAAAGAACAGACATCACAAGATGTCCACTGTTGCCTTCATAAGTTAGAAACCCCCTCTGTGTACCTCTCTGATGATTCCTTGTTCTACTGTTCCATAAGACAATATGCAGTTTGAAGGACCGAATCCTAAAATCAGGGAAGTCAGGCTCCTAGTGATATGGAGCTACATTCAAAAAGATAAATAGGTAAGCATTTTGTGGCTAATAAATGGTGATGGTGTTTTCTTTTGAGAAGAAGATTTACTATTAAAGAGGAATTCCAGGTATGGCAATATTCACACAGTTCCTCTGATCTAGCTTGGGCCAATGTAAAGCCTCGTACACACGATCGGATTTCCATCGGAAAATCCGTGGATTTTTGTCCGAAGGGCGTTGGCCGTGAACTTGTACAGCAAACTAACACGAAACTACGTTGTTTTTCAGCTCTTTAGCACCACCCTTTGGGCAACTTCTGCTAATGTTGTCTGATGGTTAGTATTGGTTCGGAGCATGCATGTGTGCACACGATCGGATTATCCGACGCAATACTTTTGTTGTCGGACAATTTGAGAGCATGCTATCCAACATTTGTTGTTGGAAATTCCGACAACAGTAGTCCGATGAAGCATACAGATGGTCGGATTTTCCGACAAAACCCTGCCATTACACAATTGTGGGAAAATCTGATCGTGTGTACTGACCTTAAGTATATAAGTGTGTATATAATATATCTGCGTAAGCTGGAAATCACTGTAGTAGACATCAAAGAGCATATAAAATAAGTATGATTGATAACCTCTAGCACCAACATTCTGATAAGGATTAATATATAAAAAAAATGATTGAATGAGTGTGACTTTAAAGGTGCATACACCCTCAGGAAAAAATACATAGGGCCAGATTGAGGTAGATGGGCGAATCTTTATTTTGGAGTAACGTTTCTCATTTACGTTACTCCGCCGAAACTTTAGGAGCAAGTACTGTATTCACAAAGCACTTGCTCCTAAAGTTGCGGCGGCGTAGCGAAAATGAGCCGGCGGAATTCAAATTGGGCGGGTAGGGGGCGTGTATTATTTAAACTAGGCGCGATCCCGCGGCGAACGTACTGCGCATGCGTCGACTGTCAGGGAGCATGCTCCAAATTCTGTCAGTGAACGTCAATGACGTCAATCCCCATTCACGGACGTTTTACGCAAACGACGCGAACATTTTTAAATTTGACGCGATGACGACGGCCATACTTAACACAGGATACTCCACTAGGGGGCTGTTTTTTCTTTACGCCTCGTATCTCTTACGGAAACGTCGGAAAGTCACTGCGTCGGGCCCGAATACGATCGTGAATTGCCGATTCTCGCTGATTAACATATTCTCGGCGTTAATCAGCGGGAACGCCCCGAGCGCTATTTTTAAAATTGCAGTTTTATTACGCCGCTCGTATAGGAACTCCAACCCGGCGTTTCTTGTTTTCTGCTTACAGAAAACAGAAACGCCGGCTCAAAGTGAGAGTTAGGCTGGAGTATCACTGATACTGCAGCCCAACTCTACCTGAATCTGGCCCATATACATAATATAGACAACATATATGTAAAACCATATATTTTTATTACATGAAATATTAAAAATGGGTTCAAAACCCAGAATAAAAGTCACATTTAAATAAATCCTACAAATTATTACAAATGCAAAAGACAACAAATTCTGTAACATATCAAGTCACGTAAATTGTGGTGAAGTGTATTGTCCACTGTATTGGACAATAACTTCCCCACAATTTAGATAACTTGAAATGTTACAGCATTTGTTATCTTTTTCATGTAATAATATACTAGGGGACGGTGCATGTGGGACTTGCTAAATTATGTAGGATTTATTTACATTTTATTTTAATTCTGGGTTTTTAACCCATTTTTTATATTTTATGTAATAAAAATGTATGGTTTTACATATTCGTTGTCTATCTGTTTTTTTCCTGAGGGTGATATGTATGAACCATTAAAGTCTCACTTATCCAATAATTTTTTTATATATTAAACTGTAGTAGACATCACTACTATAGGGATCTCCGCTAACTTTTGGGTCCCATGCCAAGCATCTGCCATGCTGCATTGTGGACACAGGACACTGCTTGCTCGGTGTAGGCACCATTCAGGGAACGCTTTACATTTTCTAAACATTTGCAAAGAGTTCTCTGATTGGACGAAAGTGGAGAGATGGGGCGGTGATGTCATGATCTCCACCTTATCCATTTAGAGAACACACTGCACGCATTGAGAAAATTAAAAGTTTTCTCTGAATGGCGCCTGTGCCAAATGGGTGACCTCCTGTGTTCAGGTAGGCAGAAGTTGCCATACCTGGGATTAGTTACATAGTTACATAGTAGGTGAGGTTGAAAAAAGACCATCAAGTCCAACTTATGTGTGTGATTATATGTCAGTATTACATTGTATATCCCTGTATGTTGTGGTCGCTCAGGTTCTTATCTAATAGTTTTTTTTAAACTAACGATGCTCCCCGCTGATACCCCCACCTGTGGAAGGGAATTCCACATCCTTGCCGCTCTTACAGTAAAGAACCCTCTACGTAGTTTAAGATTAAACCTCTTTTCCTCCAATTTTAATAAGTGGCCACGTGTCTTGATAAACTCCCTTCCGCAAAAAAGTTTTATCACTATTGTGGGGTCACCAGTACGGTATTTGTGAATTTAAATCATATCCCCTCTCAAGCATCTCTTCTCCAGAGAAAATAAGTTCAGTGCTCGCAGCCTTTCCTCATACGGTAACTAATATCCTCCCTACCCAGGCATGGACTGGCCATAGGGACTACAGGGAGTTTCCCGGTGGGCCGATGGCTCAGTGGGCCGTTTTTAATGACAGCCTGTCAAAGTATTGGCTGCGCAGCTCCCCCCCCCCCTTAATGTAGTGATGTGAGAAGAATGAGGAAAATACAGAGGAGAATAAGTGAAATAATAAAAGAGGTGAGTGAGGACTCCTTATGTTATGCTACTTATGTTTTTTTGCACAATTGTTTATATACTGTTTATATACTGTTTTTGTTCTTGTTTGCAAACATAAAGTGGGCCGGTCTGGATAAAGTCCAGGGCCAAATTTTGGTCTCAGTCCAGACCCTACCCTTTATTGGCTTTGTTGCCCTTCTTTGTACTCCATTTCCAATAAATCCTTCCTGAGGACTGGTGCCCAGAACTGGACAGCAAACTCTAGGTGCGGCCGGATCAGAGTCTTGTAGAGGGGGAGAATTATTGTTTATCTCTGGAGTGCATCCCCTTTTTAATGCATGCCAATATTCTGTTTGCTTTGTTAGCAGCAGCTTGGCATTGCATGCCATTGCTGAGCCTATCATCTACTAGGACCCCATGTCCTTTTCCATCCTAGATTCCCCCTGAGGTTCTCCCCCCCAGTGTATAGATTGCATTCATATTTTTGTCACCCAAATGTATTATTTAGGTTTTTTCTACATTAAACCTCATTTGCCATGTAGTTGCCCACCCCATTAATTTGTTCAGATCTTTTTGCAATGTTTCCATATCCTGCGTTATTGCCCCACTTAGCTTAGTATCATCCGCAAATACAGAGATTGAACTGTTTACCCCATCCTCCAGGTCGTTTATGATTTTTTTTTTAAAGGATTGGTCCCAGCACAGAACCCTGGGGGACCCCACTACCCACCCCTGTACTCACCCTATGGTCCATGCCAATGGACCTTATTTTGTACAGTAAACATTTATAGGGAACTGTGTCAAATGCTTTTGCAAAATCCAGATACACCACGTCTACGAGCCTTCCTTTATCTAGATGGCAACTCACCTCCTCATAGAAGGTTAATAGATTGGTTTGGCAAGAACAATTCTTCATGAATCCATGCTGATTACTGCTAATGATACTGTTCTTATTACTAAAATCATGTATATAGTCCCTTATCATCCCCTCCAAGAGCTTGCATACTATTGATGTTAGACTAACTGGTCTTTAATTCCCAGGGATATATTTTGGGCCCTTTTCAAATATTGGTGCTACATTGGATTTTCTCCAATCAGCTAGTACTATTCCAGTCAGTAGACTGTCAGTAAAAAATTGGAACAATTGTCTGGCAATTACCTGACTGAGTTCCCTAAGAACCCTCAGGTCCTAGCCATCTGGTCCCAGTGATATATTAATGTTAAAGTGGAGTTCCACCTTAAAAAGTAACTTAAGGTTAACCCCCTTCCCTCCCCCTTACATGCCACATTTGGCATGTAATTTTTTACTGTCCCACTTCCTGCTTCCGCCGAGGGGCTGGTAAGGCGATTAGGCCTAATCGCCTTACTGCAGCCCCTCCCTTTGGCGATCGTCTAGGACACTGACAGGTGATCATCTAGGACACAAAAAGGCATTGGCATTTATTTAAATTCAAACTACTCACAAGCAGATATGCATAAACAGCATGTGGTAAAAACGTGGGTCAGACAGCAGAGCGGGTGATGTCACGAGCGGCTGCTAGAAACCCTGTACGCGTTACGTTCAATAGAACTTCCTCAGCAGGCCACGCCCCGCTGAGGAAGTTCTATTGAATGTAACACGTACAGGGGTTTCTATCAGCCGCTTATGACGTCACCCGCTAAATAAAGAGGTAGCAGAGAACAGCACTCTAGTAAAGATACTTAGAAGTATACAATAGAAAACTCCTTGGATCTAATCAATTGACTCTGTCACTGTCAATCAGCAAGAAAGTCAATTGTTCAAGAAGTTGCTAGTTGAGAATTCCGTGGGAATGTACCAGTGTAGCCATGTAGGCCAAGTACTGTAAGGCCGCGTACACATGATCGAATTTATCTACTGAAACTGGTCCGACGGACCGTTTCAGCAGACATCTCCGATCGTGTGTACGGGCTAGCGGACAGGTTTGTCCATCGGACAAATTTCAAAGCATGCTTTGAAATTTGTCCGCTACAAACCTGTCCGTCGGATCTGTCCGCTGGTTAGTACACTAACCAGCGGACAGAACTGTCCGTGCATGCGTCGAATGGATTCAACGCATGCGTGGAAGCATTTTATTTACGGGTTTGGTGACGTGGCGGCGTCAACGTCATCGCCACGTCACAATGATCCTCAGATCGAGGGGATTTTCGTCTGATGGTGTGTACACGCCATCGGACCAAAATCCGATGAGACATGTCCGCTGCAAACGGCCCATCGGACATGTTTGAGCGGACATGTCTCATCGTGTGTACGCGGCCTAAAACTTCCTCCGCTGCCATAATATTGTTTACTAAGCAAATCCAATCTTCCCTACTAGGAATTTGAGCTGATTTCCAGTGAACTGGAATGAATTGTCTTGCTGCATTTAGAAGATGGGACAGTACTGATTTATGGTATTGGCTAGGAGGGATGGTAGGGACGTGCAAAAAAAGCTCATCCCCGCTGTATACCTCTTTCCTCACCTCTTTGGACGGGTACTTGTATTGTTGGACCATTTCCGGTCGGAATCCCAGCATAACTTGACACGCCTGTTTACTATTTGTTCCATGTAAGTGAGTTTTTGTCTTTTTAATACATTTTTACACTATTGTGGCCCTTTTTGTTTCTCCTTGGCAATCCATTCCGAGGATTCAATCCTGCTCTGCTGCCGATGGGGATCAACAAGTGACCTGACCCTACACCTCCCTCCTAGTGGATAAACATACGCTATCTGGGGTTCTCTTTTAATTAAGGGGCCACCAGAGTTCTGGTAAGCGGCTATCTTTTTCTGCAAGGTGGAGGATCTTCTATCAGCACTTTTTTCAATTAGAGTGTCACCCTGTTTATCAACATTATTTACATTCCTTTGCACTGGTGTTGACCTTTTTCATTTATAACTGTGAATTCCATTTGTTTCTTCTGATTGGATTAATGGACACTAGTCTTATGACTATCACCTGTGGACACTTATTTGGTTTTGAATTATCACCTGTGGACACTCATTTTGTTTTTGATTTAGGTTAGTAGCTCATCCTGTTTTTTTTTACCAATTGTTATATACTGTGTTTGTTAGTACAGTCAGGTGCAGCTTCTTTTGAGCTCCTAGCAGCTCCCTATTATATTTAGCACTCGGTTGTTTTTATATCACTTTGTATCTTAGCGCAGTTGATTCCCCTTTTTTTCCTTCAGGTGGAAAGAAAAGTCCTATCTGTAAATAAGCTTAGCATCTTGTAGTACCTCAAGGAACAGTTTAAGCGCTTAACGTTGCATCAGGGTTCGCCTGGATAAATCCAGAAAGAGATATAATTTCACTCCATTAAATTCCACATGGTGGACACCTCGGACATGAAACATGATCCGTTCCTTTAAAGCATATTTGTGAAGTTTGCAAATGATGTCCCTTGGTTTATCCGGATCTTCAGATGGCGGACGAAGTGCTCTATGAGCCTGATCAATTTCAATATGATCAGGTGCCTCACAGCCCAGGAGTTGCTTAAAGATTCCCTGCAGGGTGCAAGGCCTCGTAGCTTGTGGCAGACCTCTAATATGGATTTACTCTGCAGCTCCTTTTCTCAAAATCATCCATCTGGTCTAATAGAGAATTAAGCCATTGGTCTTGTATTTTGCATTTCTCAGTAAAGGCTTGCACAGTAGGTGACACATCCTCCCCCTGTCGCTCCAGGGCTTTGACTCTACCTCCAATATGCGCTGTGTCAGCCTGTAGGACTTCTATGTCCTGTCACAGGGCCTTCTCCACTCTGTGAGCAAACAGCTCTAAATCAGTTTTAGTGGGAAGGGACAGAAAATGGTCCCACAGATCCCGATCTCCAGGGGTTTCTCCCAAATCAGCTAGTTCAGCAGGACTGTCTGAGCCTGAGGGCACATTTAGTCATCTTTTTTTTGCGTAACACTATACCAGCTTTTTGCTGCTCTAATATTAGACAGCCCATGTTAAGTATGGCCGTCGTTCCCGCGTCGAATTTCTACGTTTTCCGACGTCTTTTATTATTTTTTACGTAAGTCGTCTGGGAATAGGAATGTTCGTAAACAACGCTACTCAAACAACGAATGACGTAACGACATGATTTTGCGCAATGCACGGCGGGAAATTTCTGAACGGAGCATGCGCAGTTCGATCGCCGCGGGGACACGCTTAATTTAAATGCGTGCCCTTACGCCAATTGAACTGCGCATGCGCCGACCCTAAACGTTGCCCACTGCTCATGCTCCATACTATGCCGCAAATACATTGGTTTCGACGTGAACAGAATTAACGCACAGCCCTATTCATGATGAGTTATGTAAATGACGTAAACGACGGAAAAACACGACGCTGTCCCGACGTCCATACTTAACATGGGGTAACTTTACGCTTACGCAAACGACGTAAACTACGACGACGGGGCGCAAATACGTTCGGAAAAGGGCGTATCAGGCTCATTTGCATATTTGACACAGAAATCGATGGGAACGCCACCTAGCGGCCAGCGTAACATTGCAACTTAGATCCGACGGTGTAAGTGACTTACGCAAGTCGGATCTAAGCAAAATCTATGCGTAACTGATTCTAAGAATCAGTCGCATAGATACCCAGCTGCAAAAACAGAAATACAACGGCGTATCTGGAGATACGCCGTCGTATCTCATTTCAGAATCTGGCCCTAAGAATAAGAACTATGTACTGAGGAATTGGTTTTCCTTTCTGAGTAATTTTTTATGAAGTCCGGGATTGTAACAAACAGTAGATTTCAGCATAAGTAGTAAAGTCCTTTTTAAGTGGGCAAATATCTGGACAGAGCTCTTCAGGACACTAGTCCCCTTTTGTCCCCTTTAACAGACCCACAGCTGACTATAACTAGGCACCAGAGGGGTATCTAGAGCACACGGTCCCCAAGGTCTTTAAATGTTTGTACTCACAAGGCCCAAGGACAGATGGATGCCTCCTTCCAATTTTCCAAGTGATGCCCTCCAGTGAAACCAGACAAATCTATATCAGACAACTCCCTTCAGTCAGCTTCTTCCAAGCCCCTTGGTCTCAGCATTCCTCCCTCAGGTCATCCATCTAAGGCCCACCATTCTGCCTGAGAGGGCAGAATGCCCCCCCTAGGCTGGACTCCTCCACTCTGGGACAAGACCCAGAGCTCTGTGTGCTCCCATAAAAAAAGCAACAGAGCACACAGATCAGGCCTAAATAAACAATCACAGCTCACTCAATACATGCTTTTACCTTAGCCAACAATTTAAAACCACGCTGCCTACAGCGTGCCAACTAAATTTACCTATCAAAAACACACTCTAACGCTTATCTAACTATCCTAGCACCTACCTAGGATGCTACACAAATATTCCATAGTAAAGTCTGTAGAACTATAGTAATGTTCAGCATCTTGCATAAACACAATTATTTTTGCATAAACCCAGTTCTTGAAATGCTGCTGCATTTGCATTGTGGGTGTTAATCAGTTCTAACACTTTCGTTCCATTAACATAGATATATTAGGCCAGGTTCCCAGGGCTTTAACCGAGCCTATGGCCTGTGTCAACGGGCTTTTGTTTGCTTTATGTGGGTTTTGCATTCATTCCCATGCAGGTCTATACGAATGCAAAATCTGAAGCAAGTCAGAAGCATGTCAGCTGCAGGTCAAATGCACCTGCTAATGAATTCTGATTGATCTCAAAAGTGTCTCAAATGATTTCAAACTGATGCCAGAAAACACAAGCCCAAACCCTGTCAATACAGCCCATTGTCGATGTAACTGTAATCTGCAAAACCTGTTGGATTCAACTGAAAACAACTGTTTTTTTTTTTTTTAAGTATTTATATCCTGGTGTGTTAGCTTGTGAAGTGAGTCGGTTATCTTTTGTTTGGCCCCCCTGTGCACTTCAGCATCTGGTACAGCCTGGGAACTGTACCTTGTTGACATCTTTACCGTGGTGGCTAGGTGGTTAACTTCTCTGCGTGGGTTTCCTTCAGATGCCTGTTTCCTTCCACAACAATGTGTAACTATTCTCTGTAAAGTAACAGTTCACAAGTTATAACTGTTACTATCTTTTAGCACCAAAATTTAAACGCATTACGCTCTGACTAGCTATCACTTGCAAACCAGTACATCACCCATCAAAATACACAAACCAGTTTACCCCCATCTGCTTATGCATTTATTATGTATACATCCTGTTTCTAAGGTTTGTGGCCAGTTTTACTTCAAACAAGTTTCTATGAACTAGCCGAATTATGAAAAGGAACAAAGAGTGCAGGCAAAGTGACAAAGGGGTTGATTTATTAATACTAGAGAGTTCAAAATTTGGTACAGCTCTGCATAAAAACCAATCAACTTCCAAGATTTTTGTCAAAGGTTGATTGAACATGCTATAGTTAGAAGCTGATTGGCTACTATGTACAACTGTACCAGATTTTGCACTGTCTAGTTTTAGTAAATCAACTCCAAAGTCTCTTATAAATAAAGTCCCCCAAGCCACTTCTATCCATCTTTGCCACCTTGTTGGTTTTCCTTCAAATGGCAACACAGAATGTAGTGCTTGGGTGTGAGCAACCAATCACCAAGCTTGTACATTGTCAGACGAGAAGAAACACATCATCAGCCCTGTGTATTATGACAGGTAGCCGACTACCATTTTTAGGAGCAACCTATAGATTTTCCTAAGCCTGTGTCTTGTTTTATAACTTGCATAGAATTGCACATGTAAATGTGTTATTTAATTGAAAAAATAAAATTGCTGGTAAGATTTTTACTATATATTTTTGGTTTTTGTTTAGGTTTTAGTGAAGAATGTCTTATTTCCTGACAATCTGCAAAATCAGTACAAGAAAAGGAATAAATGAACACTTGTAAATTAAAGGTAATTGTAGGCAAGAATCTAGAAACGTAAATATGTAATGGTTAAACCCTGGTGAAATAGCCAACACATGCAAAATAAATGTATGTTACAAGAATAATGTATCAGTTGTATCAGCTCAGCTATGCATCTATGCAATATGTATAGACAGGGGTGCATCACCACGAAAACTAGGCAACCTGAGCTCTCAGTTAGATGGTGCACAGACTGTTTCTCCCACATCATAGCATAATTATTGGTTTATACAGCAGTAAAGGCAACCCAATGCCAGAGGATAAAAAGAAGGCCCCTGTCAAGTGGCTGTCCAGAAGAGATCTGAAATTAAGGTAGGTATGTATTATTTAATAAAATGGAGGTGCATGGAAGGGAGTAGGCTATAATTGGGCTTGAAAGTATACATTTCTGAAGGCGTCCCCCTACATCCCTGCAGTTCTGAAACTAATGCCCCTGTAGACATGATCAGGCTTTTCCCCGGCCAAAAGCACATCAGAATTCCGACGGAATTCCATCGGAGTAAAATAGAATATGTTCTATATTTAAACACCAATGGAATTCATCAGAATTTCTCCGATGGGGTACACACACGGTAGGAATTTCCGATGGAAAAAGTCAGTCAGACTTTTCCATCGGAAATTCCGATCGCGTGTACAAGGCATAAGGTATGTAATTTTGCTGATGAGACTAAAGTTTGCAGTAGGGTTGATATTTATGTAGATGTCTATAACATGAAACATGATATGCTGGAAGATTGGTCAAAGAAATGGAAACTGCAGTTCATTTTTTTCAAAATGTCAAATAATAATATTGGGGGTACAGTGTTGGACAGACCAAAAGAGGAAAACAATTTGGGAGTTCTTATTTCAGATGGTTGCAAAATTAGGAAAACGTGAGGCCAGGCAGTGGGAAATGGAAAATTGAATATTTTATAAAATCCTAAGTTGCATCACTAGAGGAGGTCCTGATTCCCCAATATGGATCTTTAGTGAGACCCTACTTAGGACCTGTTCATACTGGCATTAAAAGAAGGAGTTTGGGGTGCATTTTTAACTCTCCTCAAACTCCTAGTGAAGCAGTCTGTAATTAATACTATGGACAGCACACAGTGCTGTTCAAATTATCAAAACATGAAGAGTTTGTGTCTGGTTGCGTTGCTGTGCTTCAAAAATGAAGCTTCATGTAGGGATTGGAAGGAGTTGAAGTATCTCAACTCCTTCTATTCAAGTCTATAGTAAAGCACAAAAAAAACCTCACTGGCTTGTGTTTGCAGCGAGTTTTCAATGTGCTTGTGGCACGTTTGCAGGGAGTGGGGCCTTGTTCACAGTAGCCAAGAAAAAAACCTAGGCAACTAGGCAGCGTTGTTCACGGGTGCCTGGGTCTTCCGGCACTCTGCCTCATGAATGGCTGAGACACAGCAGCAGCGCCATTGTCTCCCCGCTGCTGTCAATCAAAGTCAGTTAGCGAATGAGGAAAGAAAAGGGCGTAGGGCCAAACCGCAGCTCTGTGTCTGAATGGACACAGGGAGCTGTGGCTCGGGTCGGGTGCCCCATAGCAAGCTGCTTACTGTGGGGGCACTTGGCCAGGAGCTCCGGCGAGGGACCAGAGAAGAGGAGGATCCAGGCTGCTATGTGCAAAACAACTGCACAGAGCAGGTAAGTATAACACGTTGTTGGTATTTTTAAAAGAAAAAAAAAAAAAAAACAAGACTTTAGTCACAGTCAGGAGGAGAATTCATAAAACAAAAAAAAAAGGAGGAAACAAGGGAAAGGGCAGATATTATTGAAATCTTATGGGGTGTGAATAAGGCTTAGGTGGGCAGTATTTTCAATGTAAAGCCAAGATCAAGAACATGGGGATATGACCTCAAACTAGAAGGAGGAAGGTTCAGGACTATTGATAGAAAATTTTCTTTTACTGAAAGAGTAGTTGATGGTTGAATAACAAATCCAGCAGAGGTAGTAAGTCAGTCAACAGTCAGTTGACTTGGGATAACCATAGAGCAATTAAATAAAAATAAAGGAAGAAAAATCATCATATGGATTGGGCGTTAGGACACGGGTCACGGCTGCTTTTGTCAGACATGGCTGCTTTTATCAGAATTCTATGTAGATGTAAAATACATAATTTTATCCAGTTATATTAGTAACATTGGTAAGTGTGTTTCTACTTACTACTAATGTACATTTAGTACCCTTTTTTATAATAGGTTCCCAATACCCCTTGTACAACAGGCCTCATATTGAAGAGACGGAGGGTTAGGCCTGTAAGTCAATCAGGGATGTCTCTTTGCAAAGTTCTAGGGGTCTAACACTGTGAACATGCTTACAGGAGGGGGGAGTATATGCTTTATTCCATTAGTCTATCACTGTCCCTTTATCATAGCTCCCTACTGTCCTTGATTTCAAGGGACTGTCCCTGATTTGTAGCAATGTCCATATGTCCTTCATTCCTCCTCATATGTCCCTCATTTTGGTCTGATCTATAAAGGATGTATTTAAAATGCACGTTTTATCTATCAAAAAGTGTTTTCCAGTGCTAAACCTTTCATCCGATTTCTAAATGACTGCATTTGTAAATTCCTAAAGCCAATATAAAGGAATAGTAGTGATAAAAAAAAAGCACATGTGGGTTTAACCAATGTTTTTTATTGTACAATTCTCTAAGGGGGCACAATTTCTTTGTACAATTTCTTTAAGGGGGCGTGTCCTATGCCCACATACTTTTTCTGATAGGTGTCCCTCATTCCCATCTCAAAAAGTTTGGAGGTATGCCTTTGCTGTCCAATCAGTGGGTGCATTTTAGGTCATAGACATAGTTATGCTATCTAGTAGAGGGGCATCTAGGCATGGATATTGCTGGCTGAACAATAAAAAAGATTTTTTGCAGGTAGAAAGCAACACTTCATCTATGTATTTAGTTATTTCCCTTCAACTTTATTCAAGCAAAGCTACAAATTTAGAAAAAGGACAAACAAATAGAAATCAATAAATGATGCTGTATTTATTAATGGTTATTTTTATTTAGTTCTCTTCTCCTAAAGTGAAGATTATGTGCACACGATTTCCCAGTGTTTTGACATTCATGCAAGCACCCTAATTATTTACCCATCACTTCCCTAAGCGTATAGGTGAGGCCTACTCATAGAAAAAAAATAGAACAAGGGCTTCGACAAGGACAGACCCTTCGGTCAGCATTCGTTTCAGTATTTAAAAGTAAGCTTTTTGTTGGGTACTTGTGTGCATTTAAAAAGGTTATTTACCCTGTAAAAGGTTGCTTTTACACTGAGGCCCTTTACAGGCGTTTTAGCACTAAAATTAGTGCCTGCAAAGCACCTCTCCTGTCACTCGAGAGCTTTCACACTGGAGCAGTGCACTTGCTTAAAAAAGCCCTGCAAGCAGCATCTTTGGGGCAGTTTATGAGCAGTGTATACACCGCTCCTAAAAATGCCCCTGCCCATTGAAATGAATGGGCACCGCTGCCGAAGCGCCTGCAAAGCATATCGGCAGCAGCGCTATTAACCCCTTCTTTGGCTGATAGCGAGGGTTAAAAGCATCCCGCTAGCGGCCGAAAAGCTCCGCTCTTTACCACCAACGCTCTCACCGCCCATATTAACCGTGGTAAGCCGGCTGTGAGTCCTTGTGGCTTTACAATTGGCTTCCCACTGCGCATGTTTGAGCTGTGCTGTACTTTGTGAATGGTCCTGCAGCCTTCTGGGACCTATGACGTGTCCCAGAAGACAGCAGGGGGGGTTCCAGTGGAATCGCCTAGACCCGGGGTAGGCAACCTCCCATGAGACATTGCAAGACCATGACAATCACAGGCATGACTCCTAGAGGCAGAGGCATGATGGGATTTGTAGTTTCACCACAGCTGGAGTGCCCAGGTTGCCTACCCCTGGCCTAGGCGATCTGAGCGGAGGTGGGAACGGGTACCTGTCAAAACTGGATTTTTGCTCCCCCACTAAAAAAAAGTTCCAAAAGATGAAGAGGAGTGGGGGAGGAAGGCATGAACCAGAATTTTCCCTTTGAGTGAAGTTCCACTTTAACTATTATGATCTTTATACACAAACAAGATGCATAGTGAGTGTTTCTATAGCTGCTTGTATGTGTATGAGACCTTTACATTTTCAGTCCATTGGTCATTGCAATGAGAAAATATGACATTATCTGGTTCTGTATTTACAAAAGTAAAGGTTAATGTATTTTTATTTGAAGCTAGTTTAAGCATTTTAATCTATTGTGAGATGAAGAAGCAGCTCTGTGAACCAATCAAGCTCCAGTGCAGTGTTTTTCAACTCCAGTCCTCAAGGCCCCCCAACAGGTCAGGTTTTCAGGCTTTCCATTATTTTGCACAGGTGATTTTATCAGTTTCACTGCCTTAGTAATCACCACAGCCATTTCATCGGAGGGAAAACTTGACCTGTTGGTGTGCCTTGAGGACTGGAGTTGAAAAACACTGCTCTAGTGCATTGCACATTGTTATGAATGTATTGCTGTGAAAGCTTGGTGACAGGAAAAAAACAATAAAGTGATGACTTTGTCCATCAGGTGTTGCTCCTTTATTGTTCATTTACAAGGTTAAGAGGGGGTTTAATAACTAAGTTGTATATTGCTTCATTACAAATGAAATAGAAGGCTAGCCTCCTTGCTCTGTAGGCTGACAGAAGGGCCTTAACCACTTCAGACCCGTGCTATTGACAAAATACGTCAACAGTGCGGACCTGAGGTGCCAAGTTGACGTCTTTGGATGTCATTTATAGTGCATTACCCGCGCGCGCCACTAGGTGGCGCGCCGCAGGTAAACACTGTCCCGCCGCATCGCTGAAGTGCCGATGCATATACCTGGTGGCCACAATGTTCGTCGGGTACATGCGATCAGCGGGAACACAGATGATAGCAGGGACAGGAAGCAGATGATAGCAGGGACATGGAGCTCTGTGTGTAAACACAGAGCTCCACGTGCTGTCAGAGGAGAGGAGACCGATCTGTGTCCCTTGTACATAGGGACACAGCATCGGTTACCTCCCCCAGTCACCCCCCTCCCCCCACACAGTTAGAACACACCCAGGATACACATTTAACCCCTTCCTCACCCCCTAGTGTTAACCCCTTACCTGCCAGTTACATTTATATAGTAATTAGTGCATTTTTATAGCACTGATCGCTGTATAAATGTGAATGGTCCCAAGTTTGTGTCAAAAGTGTCCGATATGTCCGCCGCAATATCGCAGTCCCAATAAAAATCACAGATCGCTGCCATTACTAGTAAAAAAAACAATGATAATAAAAAAAAAAATCATAATTCTGTTCCCCATTTTGTAGGCGCTATAACTTTTGCGCAAACGAGTCGCTTATTGTGATTTTTTTTTTTTTTTTACAAAAATACGTCGAAAAATACGTATCGGTCTTAACTGAGAATTTTTTTTTTTTTTAATTGGGATATTTACTATAGCAACAAGTAAAAAATATATATATTTTTTTTAAATTGTCGCTTTTTGCAAATGTCAGTTAAAGCAACGCAGTGCCGGAGGCTGAAATGTTGCCTGGGCATGAAGGGGGTAAGCAAGTGGTTAATCACTCAACAAGATGAACACTATCACACATTATTTTACGTGAGTTATAAGTGTGTGTATGTATATATATATATATATCAACAACCCACCCTCCACACGCTCGCTGTCTGCTGGTCGGTCCGGCACTTACCCCATTTAGGTGGCAGGTGGCAGGCAGCGGGCATTGGACAGAAGGCATCAACTCCTGTGTCCTTTCCTCCTCCTCCTCGCTCATGCCATGCGTCTCTTTCCCTCCTCTTAGGCCTCCAATAGGATCGCATGTCCTTTCAGCCAATTGGGTGACAGGTCTCAAGATCCGCTTACTGATTGGCCGGGAGGAGGATCAGTGTTACAATAGTGAATATTAATTTGCTTTTAAACACACCTGGGTGGGCTCAGTTTGCATTCTCTGTTCTCCGACCCCATCCTATTTTGAAGCCTATTAGAGCCTCTGGCTCTAATCAGGTGCTTAAAAAAAAAACACCCCCTCTTCCAATTAGAATCTGTGCATCTGGTGTCCTGAAAGGGGCCAGATGCATGGATAGGGGGGCAGAGCCTGTGCGCCCTTAATGCATGGGCTGCCCTTGACTGTATATATATATGTATCTAAATATATAGATATATATATATCTATATATATATAGATATATCTTACACACACTCCTATAAATAAATGTAAAAAAATATATAAAAAGTTTTAAAACATAGACAGTGTTAGGGCAGTGTTAGTGTCAGCGGGGCAGCGGTTTGTGTCAGTAGGACATCATAGGACGGTGTATATATATATATATATATATATATATATATATATATATTGTGATGGTGGCACTCTGTGCTACATGAAAGGTTGTTTACGCCATATTTTTGAGAAAAATACACATTAATTGAACAGCTGTGTCTTGGGCTTTTTAGTTCTGACCTGACATGGCTCAGGGCCCCACCTCACAGACAGGAAGTCTGTTCCTGGGAGTCAGATGAACTCCCACCTCTCTGAGAGGAGTCAGAGACGCTGCGTGGGTGCAGCTAGAGTATGCATGTCTGCAGGAGGCAGATGTCATTGGTGATTAAGCAGCAAGGCGCTGGCCAGGAGTAAGCTAGGAGTGAACAGAACTTAGGCCTAGGCTACAGGCCTGAAACAGCCGGATGGCTAAAGTGTTGAGTATGCAAGATACAGTAATGGTGGAACCCCCTGCGAGGGCTACTGATGTATTTGTGAACTTTTTGTGCTTTTAAATAAAAGTGGGCTACCAGGCCCTTAAAAACTCAGTTCTGGACTGGCGTACTCACTAAAAACGCACCTACCGCTGGAGTCTGATCACCCCAATCTTAAAATATATATATATATATATATATATATATATATATTATTTTATTATTTTTTACAATTTTTTTTAGGAGACCCGTTGAGGAAAAATCAGCAGGGGGATTCAGGGCCACATGGCATGATTAGAGTGTGCCCCTGCGCACACCTATGGCTGTTTTCCAGGAGTTTATTTTGAATATGATATTCTCCTGTTTGCCTTATATACCTGTGATTAATTTCCACATTCTGCTATTGCAGACAACATGGTTTTATATAATTGTTCTAACAATATCTTTGCAGTGTCAGAAATGTCTAGACGTTGCAAATAACAAGCGCTGTAACCTCTCGGTACACGTATATGTATAAAGTAAACCCTGGTTAGGTTATTTTGGATCTGTTAGTTGTGTTAAAATACTTTTTTTTCCTACGTTGATACATCCTAAAACAAAAAGGTGACACATTCTCAAATACTAATACAACATTTTTATTAGATTTATATAAAGTATATTATATATAAACTTTCAATTTGACTGTAAAGCACAGTCATACAGTATATAAGATCTGACTGCGCTATTGGAACAACATCTGCCACAGAACCCTCCATGAACTAGGTCACCGTTGGTTGTAAATAGAGAGAGGTGGGGTGGAAAATCTAGGAAGAAGAAGAGCCGATTGCTTTCTCAACTGACAGTGGCTAACTGAGAAGCTTGCAATCTACCTGCAGACATGAGATCACTGCCAGATCCCTCTATACTGGGCAACTGTCATCTGAGCACTAGAGGTTCTTTTAAGGCCTTGTTCAAACCATGTGCAGAAACAACAGTTTTTCCGCACACATTCAGCAAGGGCACAAAAAAACATTTGTTCTCTATGTGACCTCTTCACACCACAAAACTGTTTTCACGTGCAGATCTTTGTCTGTGTGGGAGTCTGCAACATGTATGTCGTTTTCTGCACAGGCAAGATACTGACATGACATCAACATTGGTGTGAATAGTACATAACTGACGCTCATGCAAACAGATGTCAACGTGCATAAAAACTTACTGAAACGCATAAGTAAACAGATGTAAACTGATGTTTCTGCAAGTGAAACCTGTGCGGTTTTCCCATCAGTTCCCATCCTTAACCCTCTTGGCGGTTTTCCAGAGTCTGACTCGGGGTTAAATTTTTTTGCTGCGATCGCAGCATCCATAGGCAGGGTTTACTTACCTTGTCCCTGGATCCAGCCATGCACCCCCGCTGTGTGAGCAAACGGTTCCTCGCTCGATTCACACAGTGTCCCCGTGTGCCACCGATCTCCGTTCCCTGCGACGTTACGACGCACGGGGGCGGAGAACGGTGCCAAATTCAAAAAAGTAAACAAACACATTACATACAGTATACTGTAATCTTATAGATTACAGTACTGTATGTAAAAAATGCACACTCCCTTTGTCCCTAGTGGTCTGCCCAGTGCCCTACCTGTTCTTTCTGCCTGCAAACTGTAGATTGTCCATAGCAACCAAAAGTGTCCCTCTATGTAAAAAATGGTTTTAGAGCAGCTAGAAAACAGCGATAATAAATTATAATCACTTGCAGAATTGAGCGATAGCGATTTGTGGGGAAATTCGTCATAAAAAAATAAAAGTAATGGCAGCGACAATTCTGCAACTGAGCAAATTTCAGTGATTTTGAGTTGATTACATTATTGAATCATTTTTATCATAATTATATTATTATTTGTTATAATTATTTATAATTATTTATTATATATTTTTTTTTTTTTAAATCATACCCGGGGTGCCTACTAGACTCTTGTTTGGTCAGATTTAAGTGAGTTTTTCCTAAGAATTACAGGCCTTGCAAATAATGGTACCGCTTTCAGCACCTAAAACCAGAAAGAATCATACCGCCAGGGAGGTTAAGGTAAGCCTATTACACATCTCCACAATCTAAAGTTCTTGCCTAAGAGGAGGGACCACATAACATTTACTCCCCACAAAGCAGGTGTCTTGCACCAAAGGGAACCCAGACGCGCAATAATGAAACTTTAACCATAGCTCCCAACTGTCCCTGATTTGGAACAAAGTCCCTCTCTCCCTTTTTCTGCCTCATTTGTCCCTCATTTTGGTCTAATCTAAATATTTGTATATAAAAAGCACTATTTAGCTTCCAAACAGTGTTTTCTAGCGCTAAACCTTTCATCCAATTTCTAAATGGCTGTATTTGTAAATTTCAAAAGCCGATATAAAGGAATAGATGTGGTAAAAAAAAAAAACACTTGTGAGTTTAACAAATAATTTTTTCTTCTTTAAAGGAGGTGTGGCAGGGTGTGTGTCCTATGCCTAAATACTTTCACAAATAGGTGTCCCTCGTTTCCATCTCAGAAAGTTGGGAGGTATGCATAAGTTTAGCTCCACGTAGAATTCTGGTATACTGTACCTCCTGGCATCCAACAATGCAGTGCCATGTGATTAAAGTGTAAGTAAATCCCCCTATAGTTTTCAGCCAAGGAAGCTGCCATATTTGCCTCTGTTTAATTTTACAACTGCCATGATGCTGCACATGTGATCAGTTATGACAACAGCCATTGGATGGTTTGACAGTTTGGTTAAGAGCACAACCAATGGGAGTGTTACATTTCCGACACGTACCAGAAATTAAACTGTTTTAAGGATGGGTTTACTTATGCTTTAAGTGTACAACAGGGGTCCACTTTCTGGGGAGCAAAAGATATCTGCAGGCACCTTTTGATTAGATCATCTCAACTATGGTTCATCTTGACTGCGCTTTCATAGTTCCATCACCACTGCCACTGGAAAATCTAGTGGCGTGGGACCATTGGAATCTCTCCACTAGTCTTCTAGGTAAATTACAACAGCGATCTTTCTGGTTGACCTTAAAGAGAGCATTCTTTTACTTGAGCATCAATGTAAAGGGACATTCTTTCAACAAATCCCAAGCGTTAAAGGACATTCTTTGCATTGGCCACCAAGGGCACTTCTCAACTTATTATGACTTTCTGTTCATGGTGATTACTAAAATGTTGTTGTATAGTGTGTATTTGCTCATTGGGGAGGTGGGGAGTGTATTAAAAAAATATCTATTTATTGCTCTACTCTGAGGCCAGTAACTTGTTCACTTAAAAGTTATAAACCCAATTCTAAAAAAAATATATATATTGATGCTTACCAGTCCTTATGCCATGTACACACGACCGTTTTTCAACATTGTTTTTCTCAACGTGATTCCTCTCAAGCTGGCCTTGCATACACACGATCGTGATAAAAAATGCTTGAGCAAAACGAGGTGACGTACAACACGTACAACGGCACTATAAAGGGGAAGTTCCATTTGAATGGCGTCACTCTTGGGCTGATTATGCTAATTTCCCATCTCATAACTTGCTTCTGAGCATGTGCGTTTTTTTCCCCGTCGTTAAAGCGTACACACAACCATTTTTCACGACGAGAAAAACGACGATGTGAAAAACAACGAGATAAAATAGAGCAGGATCCAAATTTTTATTGCCCATTTTTCTCATCGAGAAAAATGCTCTGGAGCCTACACACGAAAAACGGTTCTGTGTACACGGCATTAGAGTGATGCCTGCATTCGTTTTCTTTCTTCAATGTTTTTTTTTTTTTTTGGGAGGGATTAGTAATTTTGCCAGTAACAAACTTCTTGTCCAAGGGTGACACGTTAAGCCCCATACACACTATCAGTTTTCCTGACAGTTTTCTCATCAGGTTTACCAAAACCATGTAGTGCAAGGGCCTGCCTGATTGCATACAAATTGAAACTCTTGAGGTTTGAGCTCATATTAGATGGTTTTGGTAAACCTGAAGAGAAAACCGTCAGGAAAACTGATAGTGTGTATGGGGCTTTACAGAATCATGGCAACAGAAAAAGGACAGGGCCACAGAAACCTTTTTCTCTCCTCTGCTCTATAACATTTTATCATATCAGACATGTTTTGCTTATTAAAATATTTGTCATCCCTAACAATAAAGTCCTATTCACTTCATTTTGGTTTGTTAAATATACAATTTTGTTTGTTAAAGTGGTTGCAAACCCTTACATATACCCAGTGAAGTGACTAGCCTCAGATGATACACAGATATTAAATAAATCCTCCGAAAATAAGTTGTACCTGCGGGCTTGTCTTTTCTACATCCATTCAAAGTGCAGAATTTATAAAAATTGCCCGAGAGTTAAAAAAAAGGGGGGGGGGGGCGAAGAGCTGAAATTACACGCTAAGAGCTGATTGAAGGGATAAGACACACCCCCTCCACACAGGACACAGGATCAGAGCTGAGGCTATCAAACTGCTGGAGGTCCCTTCCCTGTCACCATTTTTCTCTTGGTGTCAGGAAAACTTGTCGAAAGTGACTCATGCTGATACCAGAGAAACGAAGCAGCAGACAGAAATGTCATCTAGTGCTCCTAAGGCCCCTTTCACATGGGGCGGATCAGTAATAATCCGCCCTGTAAACCTCCGCTTGCTCAACAGGGATCACTCCGTTGATCCCCGCTGAGCCGGCGGATGACAGGGCGGTCCCTGCACAGTGTGCAGGGACCGCCCTGTCTTTTCTCCGCTCTCCCCTATGGGGGGATTGGATGAACACGGACGGTGTGTTCGTGTTCATCCGATCTGCAGATGGAAGGAAAAATAGGGTTTTCTTCCGTCTGCAGAATCGGATCATTGCGGAGGCGGGGAGAGATCGGGTGTCAGCGGATGTTCATCCGCTGGCATCCGCAATCTCATAGGGACCAATATATGTCCCTTTTTCATCCGCAAACGGATGGATGAAAAAGCGGACGTATGGTCCGCAGGTGTGAAAGGGGCCTAATTGAGACAAGTACACACTATAGGGGGATATGCTTTGTTTATATTTCATATCTGAGGTTTACAACCACTTTAAGTGCAAAAAAACTCATTGGTGTGTTAAGAAAAAAAGCTGTCCTTTGTCTTATTCTCGGTCTATGTTATCTCAGTCCTCCCAGTTCTATTCTTGAACTACAAAACAATTACTCTGCATGTTCAAGAGATGACGAGAGAGGGAGGAATTAGGTAGTTTAACAAAAAGAGTATTAGGCAAAACTAGTACACATTTTTGTGACTTATGCCCATAAAATCCTATATGCTGTCATTTACAATAGGAAATTAGCAGCCTAGTGCATTTTTTGGCATACTGTATCTACAGAACCGACTTGAAGCTTCATTAAAGGAATAAAATATGGGTAAATGTGCATGCATTGCAGAGATGCACTTCATATGTTTTTTTTTTTAGCCCTGACATACAGTTTAAGCAGACATTTTCATTCGTGCAAAGGGAGGTGTGTAAATGTCCCACATCTGCCAGGGTCACAATCTTCTCAAGCTAAAACCTGATAACTTCACCACAAAACAGAAGTAAGTGATATAGAACCTGGCAGGCACTTTCACATACCGAAACCGGTGCTAAACATGATGGAAAATCGTTTGTGCAATCATATTGCATTATACATTTTCCCATCTTCTTGCACAATATTATAATATGTCTGATGAATATACAAAAGATATATTTGATATTTGATGCTCAAAAAAGTAATTCTGGATGTCTTATTGCTGACAGAGAACGCTGCTTCAAAACGCACTTTTAGCAGTGTTTTTTAAAAGCCTTTATGCATGGTTTTCAGCATCAGCATTTTTGGGCATTTTTTTTTTTTTTTTACATCAGCTTACATTTAGCTCAAAAAAGGTGCTTTTATGACGTGTATGCACGTTCTTAAGTGTTTAGCATTTTTTTGTGGGTAGAAGAACTGCTCTTGAATGTGATTTTAGGGCATTCAGACATCAGCCCATAAACTCCCCTGCTGTTAAACATCAAACAGAGTCCATGTGTGCATGGACACATAGGATAACATAGAGGGGAGTTTAAGGGCTGTTAAGAAAAACTCCACAAAACTTCCATTCATCAGCTTCAGTGTGCATGAGGCCATAATAAACGGTACATTTTCCACCAGCAAATGGAACATTTTGCAAATCAAGGGCTAGATTCATAAAGAAGTTACGTTGGCGTATCTCTAGATACGCCGCGTAACTTCTAAGATGGTCCAGCATATCTTTTTTCTGTATTCAGAAAACAAGATACGCCGGAATTTTCCTTAGATCCGACTGGCTTAAGTCACTTACGCCGTCGTATCTAAGTTGCATATTTACGCTGGCCGCTAGGTGGGGTTCCTGTCGATTTACGTGTCGAATTTGCAAATGAGATCGATACGACGATTCACGAAACGTACACCCGGCCAGCGCATTTTTTTTACGTCGTTTGTGTAATCGTATGTCCGGCATAAAGTTACCCCTGCTATATGAGGCACAGCCAATGTTAGGTATGGACGTCGGGACCGTGTCAAATTTTCCGTCGTTTACATCGTTTGCATAAATCGTTCGGGAATGGGGCTGGGCGTAACGTCATTATCAACGAGTATTTCCAACGTCATTTTCGCGCATGTGCACTGGGATATGTTCACGGCCGGCGCATGCGCAGTACGTTCGATGTGGGGTCAACGTTAATTTAAATACAAGACGCCCCCTACCCGCCCAATTTGAATTACGCCGGCCCATTTACGCTACCCCGCCACAACTTACGGAGCAAGTGCTTTGTGAATACAGCACTTGTCCATAAAAGTTACGGAGGCATAGCGTAAATGGGATACGCTACGCCCGCACAAAGTTACGCCACTCTTACTGAATCTAGCCCTAAGTGTTCACACTTCTTACCTCCCCCTGCAGGTAGTAAAGCATAACTTGTCTCTTAACTAATGCCAAGCATGCGTATGTTTGGTAATTAACAATGCACCAATGCAACGTCATTGGTGAGAATTTTAAACTAGTGTGGAGCTCAGGTCAAGTGTACTGGTTTTCATGAACTTCAGTCCAGCCAGTGAAGTTCATTTCAGGGCTTTTGGGCCACTTTTTTGAAAAGTTAAATAAAAAAAATTAGACAAAGGGTTACCCTTGCAGAGGATTTCAGCGTCACAATGACAAAAAAACTAAAAAGATTCTCTAGCCCTCTTGCTATCTAGACTGCATGGCCCCTGAACCTCCGTACCGACCTATCACATTACCTAATTCAGCATAGTGACAAACAAATAGCCCATGATAGGGCTGCATAGGCTCCTGCCTAAGTATACACAGTCTTATAATATGTCTCAGGCCGCGTACACAGGATCGAATTTGTCCGCTCAAACTGGTCCGACGGACCAGTTCAGCAGACAAATCTGATCGTGTGTATGGGCTAACGGACATGTCCGACCGGCGGACAAATTTTAAAACATGTTTTGAAATTTGTCCGCTCAGGACATGTCCGTCGGATATGTCCGCTGGTCAGTACACTCACCAGCGGACATATCCTCCCGCACATGCATCGAATGGATTCAGTGGATAAGTCTCTCCGTGTGTACACAGCCTCAGGTGACAACCTCAAGGCAGGGATGGACTGGGACAATAAAGTGGCCCTGGACTTCAGCCAGACCGGCCCACTTTATTTTTCCAAACACACTCAAAAAAAGTATATAAACTATACGCAAAAAAACATAAGTAAAAACATTCCACTGTAAGTATAAACAGGTTTTTTATTTTTATTCTTAATTTTGAAAAAAAAATTATGCATTCCAACTATGACCAGTGGCAGACAGTACATTCTCCTCCACGCCATGCTGCATATTAAAAAAAAACAAATGGCAGTCACAGTTCATAATCTTCATACACATATAACATTATTACATCAGTTACTATGACCAGTGGTGGCAGACAGTACACCCCCTTACAGACTGGCATTCTGATTTTTTAATATGCAGTATGGCGGGGGGAATGTACTGTCTGCTACCACTGGTCATAGTAACTGATGTAATAATAATGTCATATGTCTATGTAAATGAAGATTATGAACTGTGACTGCCATTCTGATTTTTTAATATGCAGTTATATGCAGCATAGCAGGGGAGAGGGGGAGGGGAATGTACTGTCTGCCACTGGTCATAGTAACTGATGTGATATGTGTATGAAGATTATGAACTGTGACTGCCATTCTGATTTTTTAATATGCAGTTATATGCAGCATAGCAGGGGAGAGGGGGAGGGGAATGTACTGTCTGCCACTGGTCATAGTAACTGATGTGATATGTGTATGAAGATTATGAACTGTGACTGCCATTCTGATTTTTTTAATATGCAGCATGGCGGGGGGGTAAATGTATTGTCCGCCACCACTGGTCATAGTAACTGATTTAATAATGTGATATGTGTATGAAGATTATGAACTGTGACTCACAGTTCATAATCTTCATACACATATCACATCAGTTTCTATGACCAGTGGTGGCAGATTTACCCCCCCCCCCCCGCCATGCTGCATATTAAAAAAAATCAGAATGGCAGTAACAGTTCATAATCTGCATACATCCGATCAAACTGCACTGTAGTCAGATGCCTTAGTAGTGTTTTGTATTAACCTTACTTGTTTATCTTGCTGGCAATGGTGGTGGCATTGACTGTATCGTCGTTCTTCGTTCCTCCTCGGTGGCGCTGGCTCCGCCTCCTCCTGTAACCTGAACAGCCTCTTTCCTCGGGCTCGGCTCCTCCCATGCTCCTCCTCCCATCCCCTCCCGCATACGGCCGTGACCCCAGAGATACGTCACGCCGCTGGGAGGGGAGCAGGCCCGCTCTAAACATAGGAGGAGCCGGAGGGAAGTGTTGATGGCAGAGGCGGCAGCCGCAGCGTGATGGATGGTTATTGGCTGACGGGGCCGCCGCTGGGTACGTGCAGATACGTGCAGCCAGCTAAATAAATACTGAATCAGAATCACCCAGAGAAACACTGACATTGACAGTGATTGACAGCTGGCTGGGCCCAGCCCACTTACGATCAGCCCACCGGGAATCTCCCGGTACTCCTGATGGCCAGTCCATCGCTGCCTCAAGGCCAGAAGACACTCTCCCAGTGGAAGGAGCCCTTAAACATAGACAGTCCTTATACTAAAAGGTGTGCACACCTTCCCAATCAGGATGCAGGCTTCCAGTAAATTGTGGACTGAAGGTTTCTTCACTCTCAATCTCCACAAAGCCTCTGGGCTTCAGAACCCAATCCGGGAATTATCAATCCTGGAAACAAATGCAAAACAAGTTTTCTCAACTTAGAACAGATGTCCTAAAGGCCTTAAACCTGCATAAGTGAGAACCCTGAGTGGCATCTAACCCTTCTGACCATATGACAATGGTCAGCCCTGTCACACTGGGTAGAGATACTATTGCCATAAATGAAAGGGCAGCTTTTTGTCAATGGCCAAAAAAGCGGACAAACTGAGTAATAAATCAATTGTCTTTCCTCCCTTCTGTGAGGATGAAACTTTTTTTTTTTCTGAATGTTGGAGTAGTAATAAAGATATTTGCACTTGTCCCACCACCAAGGGGTAAATTTATTAGAAGCAAATAGGCCATTCACCTTGTAAGGGAAGTTTTACTTTTCTCTTAGCTAAGTAAATGTGCTGAAATTTCAGTTTGCAAAGAATGCACAATCAACAATTCAAGTGCAAAAAAAAACAAAACAGTATTTTGCTTGCACATAATTAGATGATAGTAGTCAGAGATTCACCTCATTCACTAATCTAAGGGAAAATTAACTTTAAAAAAGTGTACAGCCTTTTTGCCTTTAGCAAATCAACCCATGAGGCCGCGTACACACGATCAGACCAGTCCGATGAAACTGGTCTGCAGACCAGTTTCATCGGACTAATTCGATGGTGTGTACGGCCTATCGGAACGTTGTCCGTCGGACCAAAGTTTTTGCTTTAAAATCTGTCGGACGGACACCTGTCCGTCGGACAGATTCGATGGTTAGTACGCATCGGACCAAAAACCTGCGCATGCTCAGAATCAAGTCGACGCATGCTTGGAAGCATTGGGCTTCCTTTTTTCAGCACGTCGGTGTGTTCTACGTCACCACGTTCTGGTCTGATCGGATTTAAGGTCCGATGGTGTGTACACACATCAGACCACTTCAGCCTGGTCCGATGAAAACGGTCCGTCGGACCAGTTTTATCGGACCGGTCTGATCGTGTGTACGTGGCCTAAGACTACGAGATAGGACCCAGATGGAAGGCAAGGGAGTCTGTAACTAATGCCCTGTACACACGATCAGTTGATCCGATGAAAACGGTCTGATGGATTTTTTCATCAGATATCCAATGAAGCTAACTTTCATCAGTCGTGCCTTCACACCATCAGTTAAAAAAAACGATCGTGTCAGAACGCGGTGATGTAAAACACAGCGACGTGCTGAGAAAAATTAAGTTCAATGCTTCCGAGCATGCGTCGACTTGATTCTGAGAATGCGTGGATTTTTAACCAATGGATGTTCCCACAGACGATTGTTTTTTTTTCTATCGTTTTTTTAACCATCAGGTAATTTTAAAACAAGTTCCTAGTTTTTTCACCGATGGATAACAAACCAATGGGGCTCACACACGATCGGTTCGTCTGATGGCATAAGCGGCATAAGGGTTTTTGTAGTGGTGAGATACAGTGGTGTTTAGATTAATGAAGTGTCATAAGATATGCAAAACTGCCAGCAAACCTGAAAAGCAATGTAAAAAGGAAGATAATCCCTACTACCTAATCCCATATACATACCTCCCAACATAGTGGTTAGCCGGGTGTCCGAGGGTCAAGGTACCACATTCCATAAAAAGTTTCAGAAAGTATATATATACAAACAATGTTATGATAATTTTGGCACCTTAAAAATCCCATCATTTTGTATATATACCGCCCAACTTTTTGAGATGGGAACAAGGGACACCTATTGACAAAAGTATGAAGGCATAGGTTACCCCCCCCGCGCCTTACTTACCTAAAGGAGAATTATATAAAACAAATGATAAGTTTAACCCACAATTGATTTTTTGTTTCCACTGTTATTCCTTTATATCGGCTTTTGGAAATTACAAATGCAGAAATTTAGAAATTGGAGGAAAGGTTTAGCGCTGGGAAACACTTTTTGAAAGATAAAAAGTGAATTTTATATGCAACTAGATAGACCAGCCCAAAAAGAGGGACAAATGAGAAGGAAAGAGGGATGGTGGACTTTGTTCCAAATCAGGGACAGTCCCTCGAAATCAGGGACAGTTGGGAGCTATGCATAAAACCCCTTAAAATGTGAAACAGTGCAGCGCAAAAAAATAAACATAAAAATTATGAGAGAAAAAAACACAAGTCCATAAGTCCATATGTGAATAAGTGGAAGAGAAATCCAAACAAATTTAATTAGACGGTGCAAATTCAAATCCAGTGACCAAAGAAAAGATCCTCCACCAAGAAGAAACAGATGGCCTCTCACCTCATTCATTTGACCCTCAAGGGGTCATATGGCATGGTATCAAAAACACGGGTCCTGAAAATCAGCAAATGTAGAAAGAAATGTTTGGACAGCCGCACTCTGAAAAAATCTCTCGGTTGCCTTTTATTGGTAAAAGTTTTCAAACACCACACATCACAGCAAAATACAGGGGCATACAGCTGACGCGTTTCACACTATTGGTTAGTGCTTAGCGGCTGACCAAACATTTCTTTCTACATTTGCTTCGTGCATTTCTGGCACCTGGGACTCTCTGAGAGGACACGGATCTATCCATATATTCATCTGGAGCGGTGTGCAACTTGCAGGCATGTTAAAGCTAACATCAAAAAACGTAAATCTTTTTGTGCTGCAGTCACACAGACTGAATACCCCCATCAAACAATTGATTACCTGTACTACAGTAGGTGTAGTTTACATGCTTGAATGTGGATGTGGCCTCCAATATGTGGGGCGCACCTCTCGTGCGCTTCACATAAGGGTAGGTGAGCACATTAGCAATATAAAGAGAGGAATCAAAACCCACAGTGTCTTTAAACACTTTAAGAATCACCACCAACAAGACCCCAAAAGCCTCAAATTTTGGGGGATAGAAAAGGTTTCTAAACACTGGCGAGGTGGGCATTACATTCGACAATTGAGTCGTTGTGAATCATAATGGATTTACGAGACTAAAGTCTCCTCGCCCTTAGGCCTTAACGTTGAGTTTGATTTAAATTGTTTTATTTCCAATAGGTAATTTTGTTATTATTATTATTATTATTATTATTATTATAAATGTTATTGTGTTTGCCTTTTGGATTGTAGGTTCATAGATTTAAAGTTTTTATATATTTTTTTGATCTTGTATTGTGACGATTGACGTCTTTTTTTCCATATATTATATGTGGGAATTTTTCTCTTTTTTTTATATTTGTTTATCATAATTACCAAACCATTTTTGTGAATTATTTTACATTAAAGGGATTAAATTGTGGAAGTGTGCGATGTGCACAGGTGTATATGATATGTGATCAGCTTATCACCCCTGGTTTGGTTTTTCTATATTTCTATAATTTTAATAAATTAAATATTTTTTATTATATATATAAAAAATTCTTATGCTGGATCATTATACAGTCAGTTGCCGTATCAATTGTTGTTTATGAGCCTTAATTTATTATATTATATGTTTTAATGCTTTGATTACATAGCTGCTCTAATTTAGCCTGGGTATAAATGGCGCGGGCTGTATCTAGCTGCTGTATGTAGCCGGATTGATTTGTTCATGGCGGTTACCATAACAACGCCACAGCGTTATATATACTCTATTGTTAGCGGGACATCTATGCTATCTCCTTGACCCACGCTGAAGAAGTCCCGCCTATGGGACGTAATGTACGGAGGGAGGAGTTATGTGTGACGTCACCTGCGACCGCCAGTTCACGCTCTTGTTGTTCACGCTTTTCAGCGTTCTCTGCCTGTGAACCTGCACTCGGTTCTGAGTGCTGTATCATGTGAGTGCTTTTATTTATTATTTTAAATAAATACAGTTTTTGCTACTGAGAGCATTAGATCTCTCCCTTCTCTTTTGTATGTCCATTAATGGTGATCATTGGGGCCAACTTTTGCCAATTAGAGTTGCACATCCACCTGCTGATTTTCAGGACCCGTGTTTTTGATACCATGCCATATGACCCCTTGAGGGTCGAATGAATGAGGTGAGAGGCCATCTGTTTCTTCTTGGTGGAGGATCTTTTATTTGGTCACTGGATTTGAATTTGCACCGTCTAATGAAATTTGTTTGGATTTCTCTTCCACTTATTCACATATGGACTTATGGACTTGTGTTTTTTTTCTCTCATAATTTTTATTGTTTCACATTACATGTTCATTTGGGAAGTTTATTTGAATTTATCCTAAGTGCTGGTTAGCATCTTGCTTTTTTATTGTTAGTTTTTCAGGGCTGAATACTTTCTTTAATATAAAACCCCTTATTAGCAGCTATATCTCAAAAGGATTTAAAAAATACCAATGTATACAATTACACAAATGCCTCTGATGAAATAAATCATAAAATAACAGCATAAAATGAAAACATTTAAAAAACATAAAAATGCACAAATTAATATATACTGTAGTGCACAGGTGTCAAACACAAGGCCCGTGAGCCGAATCGGGCCCTCCAGGCCATTTCATGTGGTCCTTGCACCTCTTCTGCAGCTGCAGGAGAGCTTCAACCCTCCTCTGGTCCTCCTCCAGACCCCCACATTCTGCTTTCAAGCAATGCACCCAGCTTCTTCCCAGCAGCAGCATAAGGAAAGGGAGGTGCACTGTGATGTAAGGGAGAGTGGGGGACTCAACTTCTGATGGTGAGGTGGCTCTTGACATCTAATGTAAGTAGAGGGGATGTGCTGGACATCTAATCTTATAGATACAACCGGCCCTTTTGAGGACAATCATAATGCTAATGCGACCCACGATGAAATTGAGTTTGACACCCTTGCTGTAGTGTATAGGTGTCTCAAAATCTGCAAAGTATAAATAGATGCAATTATAAAAGTCCCTAAACAGATGTGTAACTAAAAACTTTAGGGCTCAGGTGCATGAAGGACTCCCTAACACCCAGCCAGAGCCCTTCCCACTGATCCTAGGGCCATATACTCCCACAGCCAGACCATTTCACATGTTCTGCATCGACCCCCGACCCCCTCGGAGGAGAAACACCAGGGCCCAGTGGCAAGTGCGACCTTTGCGACCCTGGTAGTTCTGCCATTGGTCTTGGTCATTTTTTTATAATTTTTTATTACATTTTACAATTTTATTCTTTATTATTTTATAACTTTTTACAGTTTTTTAGGAGCTCGATTGGAGGTGGCTTTGGTGAAATATCAGGGGTCTAAATAAACCTCTGATGTTCCACCTTTGAGACAGAGAAAGGAGATTGAGGACGCAGCCCTCAATCTTCATCTCTGCAGCCTCAGCTACATATAATGAATGGACAGGAATAGCTCTGTACAGGCTACTTTTAATAAAGGGGTCATTTGTGGGATATTTTTACTGTCTTGGTGGTTCTGGGCATCAAGAAATGGGAAAGGCCATCAGTACATCAGGACTGAATGATTTTCAGATATACAGTATATACCATAGTTTGTGAACTCTTCAACTTCCCTATAGACTAAATAATATACACTGATTTGGGCTATTTTCACCAAATAAATGTAGCAGAAAACAATTTGGCCTAAATCAACGAAGAAAGATTATGTATTTGAATTTTTTTATAATAGAAACAAAGCAAAACATGTTTTATTTTTCAACATTTTCTATCTTTTTTAGTTTGTTTAGCAAACAATAAAAACAGTGGTAAATAAATACCACCATAAAAAGTTCTATTTGCGTGAACTTAATGCAAAAAAATGTCATTTAAATTGCAACATCGCTGAAAGCTGAAAATTGGCATGGATAGGAAGGGGATGAAAGTGCCCAGTATTGAAGTGGTTAAATGATTTTGGTCATTTCAATGCCTCCCTCGTCCACAGCAGGGTATTTTTACCATTTTTGTTGCATTGGTACATGTCCCCTAGCCTAGCTTCCCATGCCTTTTTTGACAATAGCTTTCCTATTAGCCATAACAATTTCCAGAACTTACTAACAATCTTCACCTCCCATTGGCTTCAGCAAGGTTTACCTTCAGCATTGGGTTTGATGAATTTCAAACAGAATTTGCAGAGCCCTTGGTGATTTGACTCATCCCAACATGCACATTACATTACAAGAGTAAACAAGTACCCATCTAGCAGTATGTGTACAGCGATTTCACATTTTCCCAGGAGATTTAACAGAACTACATTTCTAAATTGTTGTGCAAAACACTTACAGTATTAATAAATCTTCTGTATTTCCCAATCCATTCTGAACTTTGCCCTCAACGTTTACCCCTTTCTCATGCCACTTTCTTTTTTATGTCATCTTGGTGATCTTCCTTTTTCTTTTCCCCCTTTTTTTATTTTGTAGGAGTTAATGAAGCTACAGTAAAACCATGGATATAAGCAGTCTATGAAGTTAATCAAAAAAATATGTTATTTATGGCATCTCCTAAATGAATAGCTTATTTAGCTAATGCATTCATATTGCTTTTCATACCAACAATGAATTTAAACTGATGTTCCCACAGGTTCTCGGACTGCAGACATTTTTCTTTTGCTGATATAGCTTGCATTTAGATTTTTAGAAATGCAAACGTGTAAATTATTGCGTATTTATGTTATACACCATAAAAGTCCAACAAATATTTTTGTTGTTATTTTGGATAGAAAAGGGAAAGTTTAAAATCAAGTTTTAAAGCAGTGTGGCTCCCATGTCCTAACTTTTCTAGGGCTTCTCCGAACCTGTCTTATGTGTGTACACTGAGTAATCCATTATAATACTAAAAGGGGGTTTATCCCCGGCGAATATTCGCTATTTCGAATATTCGTATTTTTCAAATTTCGCGATAAATTTTGCAATAAATTTCGCATTCGCACTAGCGAAATTTCGCAATTTTTTTTTTTATAAAATATAGTGAATATTCGTAAATATCGAATATTCGTGATATTTTATCCCCAAAAAAATAGCGAAATTTCGCAATCATTTTCGCTTTCGCATATGCGAAATTTCGCTATTTTTTTTTTTTTATAATATATAGCGAATATTCGTAAATATCGAATATTCGTGATATTTTATAGAAAAAAAAAAATAGCGAAATTTCGCATTAGCGAAATTTCACATTAGCGAAATTTCGCAATTTTTTTTTATAAAATATCACGAATATTCGATATTAACGAATATTCGCGAATATTCTTCGAAATATTCGCGAAATATCGCGAAATCGAATATGGTGTATTCTGCTCATCACTAAGCTGCACCCCAAAAATTCAGAATATGAATGGGTAAATGGAAACAGCAGGGGGCGCTAATATTACAAACAAATAAAATTATACCACAAGATAATCAAATAAATGCATCTGCATCAAAGGAGATGCCTATCATTAAAGTGAGAATACGTGCAATAATTAATAAATAAATAATAAATATAAATGTCCATAGGTTGTGCAGAAACAAAAAGTCCATATACTGTGTAAAAAGTCCTTGTAAGTTTCACTCTGATAAATAAGTGGATATAGGTATTACAAACCAATCTAACGAGAAAGGTCAATTGGTTGCGGTAAGGAGCCATCCTTTACATACACTGTTGGTGTTTTAGTCGGTGAAGGTGGAAATTCTCATTCTTTGATCACCTATATCCACTTATTTATCAGAATGAAACTTACAAGGACTTTTTACACAGTATATGGACTTTTTTGTTTCTGCACAACCTATGGACATTTATATTTATTATTTATTTATTAATTATTGCACGTATTCTCACTTTAATGATAGGCATCTCCTTTGATGCAGATGCATTTATTTGATTATCTTGTGGTATAATTTTATTTGTTTGTAATATTAGCGCCACCCTGCTGTTTCCAATATTGCAGATGCACGGACAAGAATTCCATAATCACATTCGCACCTTTTTGGATTAATTTACCTTTTCTGGACTTTATTTTATTTGGATGTCACTTATTGTTTGTTATATATGGGTGTAAACACTCATTTAGCACAACTCTATAGATGCTTTTGATTACTATGGTACTGTGTTTTTAACTCACAGGAGAGTTAGTGCTTGAATAATTGACGTATTATTGGTTCAATTTTATTTAATAAGCACAGTTTTTTTTTTTTTAAATAAAATAAACTAGCTTTGTATTCTATGAATGCTTACAAAGCTTCCTCGAATTGGCTGGGGTGGAGAGGGGGGGGGGGGTAGGTGATGTCACAGTCTATCTCTCATCCAATCAGAGAAAGCTTTGCATTCCTTCATAAACTACAAAGCTTACAGTCTAGCAGAGCAGTGCTCAGCGTGACTCTATTTTGTTGTGGAAGTGGCAGTGGGACAGGCTGCTCCCATCCCACTTCCGGGAACACAGTGCTGTATACTGTATGTAGCTGCGACTACATAACGTTTATACAGCGCACCTAGCAAGCATATCTGTTAATGTAGTAAACAGTTTGCTTGAGCCAGCTTGGCCCAAACTATTTAAAATGACATTAAACACGGAGTTTAGTTGATTTTTTAGACAATATTGAAGCCCTTAGATCAGCAAAACAGCCTAGCAACTAGCATTTTTTTTAAGAAGTGTGATGACTGTATTCTTACTTTAGTTATGGTAGACTTTTTTAGGGTCTGTGACTTAGAAGGTATTGGAGGTACAGACAGTCACTTAGTAGGTCAGCACAGACAGTCTACATTTTCCTTGTGGTACAGACTTCCCTTTAACTACTCATGGACAATAAATAACAGTCATACAGAAACTCTGCTTTATGGCATGCTGAATGTGAATGTGGGCTGATAAAAGTGCACCTTTGGGAGCCTTTCTTTGACTATTTGGGTAACATCTCTGCCTAAAGGTACTGATAACACTCCCTCTGGTCCTTGCAGGGAAGCTCCAAGTGTCTACAGCAGGGATCCTCAAACTACGGCCCTCCAGCTGTGGTGGAACTACATTTCCCATGAGGCATTGTAAAAATCTGACATTCGCAGACATGACTAGGCATGATGGGAATTGTAGTTCCTGAACAACTGGAGGGCCGTAGTTTGAAGATCCCTGGTCTACAGCCTATATTCAAGATGCCTAATAAGAGAAAAAAGGTACTTGCCCAAGAATTCTGATACTATATTAAGCCTCTCTCATGATAATGAATAAAACACTATGCAAAGATTTGTTCCTTTAATTAAAAAATAAATAAAACTACATCTGTTTTCACACACATAGGAATAAATATGTTCTTTTGCACTGTTTGCTTAACAGTGTTCGACAGGGCATGGTGAGTAATTTTTTTTTATTATTTTTTGTTCAACCAGCGGGTTGAATGAAAAAAAAAAAAAAAAAAACACAAAAAAGGCTTGATTTCCCTATCTGCGCGTTTGATGTGAATGAGGGAATCCAACCGGCTAAGTTAATGTATCCTATCAGCGGCAGTGCTGATTGAATAGGGAAACTTCGACAGGCTTGTTTGATCGGTATATCAACATCTGTACATCCAGCCTGCCCATATATGGAACAAAATTTGTCCGGTTCAACAGGGACCATGTATGGCCAGCCTTACTTTGTATCTTGCATCTTAACAGTGTTTATAAACATTTTGCAGAAGCTTTTACAGACCCAAATCCAGCCAATTTTTTTTTTCTTTTCAACAGATTGGGAAAGATTAGGACTTCAGTATTTTGCATCATAAAAAGGGAAGACAAAATTTGAGACAATGGAGTCATAGACATCAATAAAACTTGGTAGATCTTCTAAACCTTCCCTACCCTTGTCAAAACTAAAAATACACAGTGTCAGGCTATTTCATGGAAAACATCTTATTTTTTCACAGATCTTCTTCTGGGCTGAAATTGTTTATTGGGGTGTGTAGTCAGATGTGTGTGTGTAGACAGGTGTAGTCTATATTCTCCATTACAGGTGGCGCTCTTCCACAGTGGCACTGTTGATGGAGAGGAAGTCAAGAGGAACAGGGTTCCTCTATGGTTTGCTGGGTCACTGGGGAAGCTTTCCTATCTAAAGCTGCCACTCTATGTGGCTCAAGCAGCCATCTTTGATCAGGCAGAGCCTGTTTAAGACTCCCAGGCTAAGCACACATTTTGCGAGTTGGCAGAGTATGGACAGGTTCCCTGTCTGTTGAGGATGGTTCTAGCGGTAGGAAAAGGTGATGAGGAGGGAAAGCATAGGGTCGCTGCTCTTCTGGGCATCTATCCAATTAGGCATGAGAAAGCCAGGTCACATTCTGCCCCTCTCTACAGACGCTGTCAGTCCGGCTGGAACCCGCTCTGTTCAGGTGCTGGAAACCAGGAGTGCACCCAACTGGGCAGTCTTTTCACCAGGTTTGTTGTGAACTGCTGCTGTATTACTTCAATACATGTTTTATATTGCACTGGACTGTGTGAATTATTGCTGCTGCACCATGCTGCACCTCCCACCCACATGTGTGTGTGTTTTTGTGTGACTTCACTGTGTACAAAGATTTAATATATAAAAATGGCAAAGTATATGTAAACATTGCTTGGAGTTATTCCAAAGTGGCTTCATAACTTAAAGGAGAACATAAAGTAACTTAAAAGAGAAGTATAGCCAAAGCATGGACCGGCAGCTAGCACAGCCTCTCAGCAAGCTGCTAAAAGTATGAGCCAGCCGCTCCCACTCCCTCCTCATTCTAGCACTCTAGTGAGCACTGAAGGGGTAGAACAAAGAGCCAGCTCTCTGCTCGTGGAAAATTGTGAACTGAGCGATCAGCAGTCTTTGATTTTTCAGTTCTCAGTCGTGGAGAACTTCTGAATCCACCTAGGTGAGTATAATTGTCTTTCTTTTTTTGTTTTGTTATTTCAAACTTCTTGTTTAATTCTTATCAGAGGTACTCTTAGATCTACTGCCTTTGATGGCTTGTTGACTTCATTATGTCAAGACAAAAAAAAAATATATATAATAAAAATATTCTCATTTCCCTAGCTTTTATCCTTAGCAGGCAAATACTGTATCAGCTAGAAATACCTGTTGATCTGCCTGAAGTGCATTTAGCTTGTAAGCCTTGTTGTGGCATTTTTGTGGTGTGAGTAGCATCAGTCCAGTCCAATGTGTTTTGCAAAACTATTTAACCACTTTCACTCTCAGATCTCTATAGCAGAAAGGCTAATCATTCTGTAGTTCAAGATAAGAACTAGGAGAGCTCTTCGAGATGTGCAGAGATCACAGGTCAGCTTATAATTTTTGACAAGATCAACAGTTTTTTTTTTAGTTTTTTTTTTGCACTTATCAAACAAATATAACAAAATTCTTCCAATTACATAATAAACAGACCTAAGGTATTAAATATGAGAAGTTCGTTGACAAGGCTCAGAGAGCAGAACCGAAATAGGGATGTGAAAAGAAAGTGAAATACAGCTTTATAGTGTATGACATAATGGGAGCAAGGGTGAAATAGCTATGGTTGGAGACTGTAGTTGGACACTCTTGAGTCTATAGACGTTCTATCCAGTAAGCATTGGGTCAATTTATTAAGCAAACACATGGCATTTCCCTGGTCGTACCACAGAAATGCGGGTTTATTTTTAAAGCAGTGTTGTGCTTTAGAAATGTTCTTAGCGCATTTTAGTGACTAGGAAAAGAAAGTTGGGAGATGGAGAGCCTTTGAAAGGTCATGTGACAGGCCTATCCTCCTATCAAAGAGTGTTCAATGCAGTGATATACAACCTATTAGTTATGCAGAAAATGTAGGCTCCATGCAAAGTGGAACCTGCGGATAGCGATAACAGGTCCCCGTTTTAAGAAAGGCTCTTCTGTGTAGCCATAGAGAATCCAGTGATAAAACTTATTTATCTTGATTAGGGCCATTCTCTCTGTTGCATTGAATCCCTGAAGTTTCTCTAAAATCACCTCTACATGGGCTAAATAGCAGGTAAATGTTATAAGGAATTTCAAAATGCAGTAACACACAGCAGACAACCCGGGTCTATCGTTTTCTGGTCTATCTGTGGTAAACCAATATCTTATTAAAGTGATATTAAACCCAAAAGCAAACATTTATTATATCGCAGCTTACCAATTCTTAGATAGGATGGCTAAATTTCACTTTTTTTATGCCGCGTACACACGGTCGTTTTTTGCGATGAAAAAAACGACGTTTTTTAAAACGTCATTTAAATTGATCGTGTGTGGGCAAAACGTCGTTTTTTGTCTTAAAAAAAACGACCAAAAAAAAATTCCAACATGCTTGAATTTTTTGTGTCGTTTTTCAAAACGTCGTTTTTTGTTTCACAAAAAGTCACCGTGTGTAGCAAAAACGTCGTTCAAAACGACGTTTTTCAACCCGCGCATGCCCAGAAGCTAGTTATGGAGCGAGCTTCAATGGAAAAGAGTGGTGAACGTAACCTCGCTTTTTGTGAAAAAACGATGGTGAGTATGCAAAATTGTCTTTGAAAAGTGACGTTTCAAAAACGTCGTTTTTTACTTCACAGAAAACGTTGTTTTTTTTCATCGCAAAAAAAAACGACCGTGTGTACGCGGCATTAGTCTTTCTTCGCCTACTTTAATCTGATAATCCAACTAGTAAGAGAAGCCACCCTCTCACTAGACTGACAATGCTGCCATCTCCTGTGCCTCCTGTGCTCATTCATCTAGATTTGTGTCTCACGAACACAGGAGGTGTGTAACTGGTGAGATGACCAGGCGAAAACAGAGGGAAAAAGGCCAAAGAAAAGAAAACGAATGCAGCCACCACATCTAATGATTGGTAAGCTGCAATATAGTACATTGTTGGTTTTGGGGTTATTAGAACTTTAAATTTGCCCAATTGTGTTTAGAAATCAGAGTTGAGGGGGAAAAAATAGAGTTTTCCTTTGCAGTGAGGCTGTGCTTGCACTACAAAGGTTCAAGTGTCATTATACCAACGTCATTACCAAAACTGTCAATAAATGATGTATTACATGCTGTTTACACTCAGGCACTATAAGATTTGTTTTCTGTATTCTGCAAAAAACCTGGTTGATCCTGCTGTCCTCTGTCTCGCCCTCCTGTCCATGTCCCCACTACAGTTGGGTATTTTGCAGAGCAGTGTTGGCACATGCTCAGTTTTAAGTGTAATCTAACCTGAGCATTTCTTCCCTGTGACGGTAGTAGAACATATCCCCGTCAAGCATTCCCTTCTTCTCCCATAAAAGAAAATCACCCAATATTCCATGAGTAGGAATATCCCTGGAATCGCCGAATAATCCATACATGAGCCAAGGCTTAATGCTGGATGTAAACAGGACACACTTTATTGAAAGTACACAGCACACTTTTATACAGGATTTGGAACATCCCGCCCCCAACAACCGCTTTTCTATTGGTCAATTGTAAAGTACATTTGTGGTTTCACTCAGGTCCTCTCCCATGCAAATTAGGACTTCAAAATGTCTCAGCAGAGATTGGTCCCAACGCTTGAATAGCCTGAATATGTGTGTTGAGACAGAAGCCCCCAGGAGGTAATTACTACAATGAAGCAATCAGAACAACAATTAACACCTCTACACACTGGACAATAAAATGTATCTCACAAGCCCGGCTCCACTTATTTCACTAGTCGGAGCCAAGCATTGAAGAGTCATTGTCCTAGTGACCTAGTCAGGACAAATTAAGCCACTTCCAGTATCTCTTGCAATATGTACTCCACACTGTCTCATCTTCTGCAATACATGAATTAGGATTTCATGTAGAAACACTTCAGTATTTCATGGTCAATGACATTCCCTATCACATCTGAGCAACCTGTGTGACTATAGTGACCCACATGTGGGCATATACACTCTGGCTCATTCCCTCTCTCCTTCTCCATGCCCACTAACCAGCTTAACACAATGGGGGTGGGATAATACATCTTGATTGATGGTGGTTTTACCTCCATGTTATTCTAAGACAGTGGTAACCATACTACAGCCCAAGGGGCTGGATGTCCTTTGCTTGCTTTCATCCAACCACTTTGACCATAAATTGGGCATGTGACCTACCATTGACAACAACTAGGCATATGCCTTCCCAGTGACACCAATGTAGGGTCACAATTCTTACCAATGAGAACAGTAATAGGGCACAATTCCTCCATATGACAACCAACAATGGGGCACAATTCCTCCCAAAGAGAACAATGGGGCAAAATTCCTCCATATGAAAACCAACAATGGGGCACAATTCCTCCCAATGACACCAACAGTGAAGCACAATTCCTCAAACTGACACCAACAATTGGGCATATGTCTTCTCACTGACACCAATGCGGGGCAAAACTCCTCCTAATGACACCAATGATGTGGGCACTGTTTCTAATACTGACACCAAAAATGGGGCATTGCTTGCTCCTACTGACACCAGGACACCCTCCCCCCATAGTCTGAAGGCCAGTATATGGCCTTTTGTTTAGAAAGGTTTGAGACACAGATTTAGGGGTGTGACACAACCTGTGTCTGGCAGAAATCCACCAACACCATGTTATGGCCACAAAATAATCAAGATTTGATTTCAAATATATATATATATTTGTATGAAAATGTAAAACACATGACCAGCAGCAGAAGACTAGCTCCTCCTGCCACTGTTTATCTAGAGACAGTGAAACAAATATATATAGTTGATCTAGATCTTGAACCACCATAAAGGGGGTAATAGCTAAATCACCTCCACTATAGAGGTATCATGTGTAAATATACATTGCAAATAATTGAAAATTATTAACCATACCATAAACTGTCATAAAGATCATAAATATCAAATGTTAAGCAAATGTGAAATATAAACCATGCAGCAAACTATAAAAGTGCCAGCAATGAAGTCACCATATAGAAATGGAAAAATATATAAAGTGACACTAAACCTCAAAAAACCTTTTGCAAGGAATTAATAATACAAAGTGCCGTTTGACAATAGTGAATAAAACAATTGTAAAAAGTATATATGGTGCAAAAAAACAAAGGGCCAGATCCACAGAGCTAGTACGCCGGTGTATCTCCTTTCAAATATCTACTTTCAAATTACCCGCGTCGTATCATTAGTTTGAATCCTCAAACCATGATACGACGGCTTCGAGCTTCAATCCGTCAGGCTTACGTCTTCGTACGCCTTTGGATCTACGCTGCAATCTTTCTGCGCCCGCTGGGTGGAGTTCACATCGTTTTCCGCGTCAGGTATGCAAATTAGCTTTTTACGGCGATCCACGAAGTTACGATCGGCCGTCGCATTCTCTAACGTCGTCGCTAGTCTGCTTTTTCTGGCGTAAAGTTAAAGCTGCTATTATCCGGTCTATAGTTAGACGTGCCATGTTAAGTATGGCCGTCGTTCCCGCGTCGAATTTTCAATTATTTTTTTTTTTTTTCGTCCGTGAATAGGAATGTACGTAAATGACGCTACTAAAAAAAAAAAAAGACGTTACGACGTAATTTCGCGCAATGCACGGCAGGAAATTTCTGAACGGAGCATGCGCAGTTCGATCACCGCGGGGACACGCCTAATTTAAATATTTAAATGATTCACGCCCCCTAATCGGGTAGTTTGATTCTGCCACGAGAAATACACTACGCCACCGTACCTTACAGGCCGAAATCTTCCTGGATTCGACTTGGAGCCAGGTAAAATACGGCGGCGTAGTGTATCTCTGATACACTGCGCCAGGGAAATTCTCTGTGGATCTGGCCCAAAGAGACATTGACAATAGTCCATGCAACAAATTATGAAAAAATGCCAACAGTTAAGTAACCACATATACCAACATAAAAATGATATAAATATTTAAATGCAAATGTAAATTAAATGTGCAAAAAGTCCATAAACGCTTCGGTGTAAGTGAACACCCATGTGAAAATCCAAAGTATGAACCAGATTCTCTCCACAGAGTCTAAATCCCGGAATGAGATGCACCACCATACAGTAGAAAAAGCTGCTTACCAGAGCAACTGGTCCCTTTGACATAGGACCCAATATAGCGTGTGTATGATCTCAGAAAACAGATGTCAGCTCCTATATCCGTGATGGTATTGCTTGGCAAATCCCACAGCATAGGCCCAGATGGTATGATATAGCATGCAAAAAAAACAACAGTAAAAAACTCACATTTCACATGTAAAGACCAGCCTTAAGCCTGTTGCGCCAGCCGGACGCAAACAGGCAAACCCGTCAGTTGGAGATCGAGCAGCAGAGGGTGATGGTGTCAGCACGCCGCTTGTTTCTCCCTACGCGTTTCGTAATAGGTCACGGGGCCCTTATCTACAGACAGGTTGGGAAATAGCTTGGTCATGTGACAGCTGTATATCAATTAGAAAATATGGTAAAAACAGTGTTAATTACAGCGGCATCATCCACATAGAGCAAGAGAAGGGATGATGTAAATTAAAATGTATGTGTTTAGTATCACTTTAAGTGCTTGTTTTGTCCAGGGAAGAGGAGGAAGCCTTAAGCCCTGTACACACGATCGGATATCTGATGGAATCTAATCCGATGGATTTTTTCGTCGGATATCCGATGAAGCTGACTTTCCTCAGTCTTGCCTACATGCCATCAGTCAAAAATCTGACGCGGTGACGTAAAACACTACGACGTGCTGAGAAAAATGCTTTCAATGCTTCCAAGCATGCGTCAACTTGATTCTGAGCATGCGTGGGTTTTTGACTGATGGACTTCCACACAGAAGATCGTTTCTTTCTATCAGTTTTTATATCCATAGGAGAATTTTAAAACATGTTCTATTTTTTTTTCACCGATGAAAAACTGATGGGGTCCACACACGATCGTTTTTTCCGATGAAATAGGTCTGTTTTCATCAGAAAACCGATCGTGTGCACAGGGCTTTATACTCACTTGATCCTCCACCAGCAATTGTCGCTCCCCCACATCCAGAGCAGGGCTATATAACTTGATGACGTCAGGATTCAAAACCTCTACAGTGCAGAGGTGGGGAAGCTGCAGGGACCACTCTTGTGCAGGACGGATCAGGTACAGTAAGTATATCTCCTTTCCTTTTATCTCTCCCCTAGATGAAAATAAATACAAATTAAGCCCCACTGCAAGGAAAAACTATTTTTTTTTGTTGCATGAAGACCATTGTTCTTTTATGAAGATAATTGTGGTAAAGAAGAAGATCAAAACAACTTTTCATTAAATTCATGCCTATCAGAATAGTTAAAGCGGTTGTAAACTCTCATGATTTTTCACCTTAAAGCCTTCTGTGGTGCTGCAGGCCCCTTTTTACTTACCTGACCCCAATCTTTCTCTGGCCGGGAATGAACACACCAGCTCTAACTTGTGTCTCATATCCTGATTGGATAGATTGAGAGCCGCAAAGCCATTGGCTTTCGCTGCTGTCAATCAAATCCAATAATGCGACGCCGAGGGGGGTGGGGGCAGTTCCGAGTCCTGCATTCTGTGTGAATGGACACAGATGCAGGCCTCGAGAGCGCGCCCGCACGGGTGTCCACCAAGGAGAGCCACCAACAAAATTGGTGTCCTTTTTTCCCATAAATAGAGCTTTCTTTTGGTGGTATTTGATCATCTCTGCAGTTTTTTATTTTTTGTGCTATAAACAAAAATAGAGTGTCAATTTTGAAAAAAAAACAATATTTTTTACTTTTTGCTATAATAAATATGCCCAAAAAATATATTTAAAAAAAAACATTTTTTCCCCTCAGTTTAGGGCGATATGTATTCTTCTACATATTTTTGGTAAAAAAAAAAACGCAATAAGCCTTTATTGATTGGTTTGCGCAAAATTTATAGCGTCTACCAAATAGGGGATAGTTTTATTAATAATTTTTTTTTTCTAGTAATAGAAAGTGGCTGTAGCAATGACACTGGCTGGGAAGGGGTCAACATCTAGGGCAATCAAGGGGTTAAATGTTTGCTTCATAATATGCAATATGTGCAACATGTGCTGCTTTTTAGTAAATAATGAGCAGGTCCTGGCCAGGAATTACTGGCCCGGATCTGCTGACAGACTCCTGCAGTTTACATTTACAGCGAGTTTTGTTGACCACTGTAAGCACCCCAGTCAGTGCTAAATGGTTTGTTTCAACCTTCTAACTTCAACTTTTCCTGGACAGCTTGGTCTGTTGAAAGGTAGCTTACTGTCGAGATCAATAGGTAAAAACAAAGGAAAACATGTTTAAAAATAAATAAAACTAATACAGTGACCAAAACAAATAATTGTTAAGCTGCAATATAATAAAGTTTTGCTTTTGGGTTTAATACCACCTTAAAATAGCTCCTGCCGAGTCTCCAAGAAAGCACCATTGAGTTAAAGAGATGTACATCCATTGCATTGTGCTAATTTTTAAGATATTTTTAAGATAATACAGCGAGTAATTCAACCATTATCTCTCCAAATCATTATACTTATGGGCAGACTTCAGTAACAGTTATCTTAAGCAACATCCTGATATGATTTCACAATTCCTGTCTAAGTACTGGTTTCCTTTATGTGTGAAACCATTTGGGTGGGGGACAACAAAAACCGTTTGGTCACTTGTAACCAGCTTTGAAGCTATTTCTGGTAATGGAAAAAAATACCAAGATTTAAAACCTCTTAAAAATAAAAAATTATGGGCCAGATTCACAGAGCGATTACGCCTGTCTAACTGGTGTTAGACTGGAGTAATTTCAAATTATGCATGTTTTTTAGCTAGTCGAAAACCTCAAACCATGAATAGACGGCTGCGGGCTTCAATTCGACTGGATTACATGTTCGTACGCCTTCGGATCTACGCTGCAATAAAATTGCGGCCACTGGCTGGACTTCCCGTCGTTTTCCACGTCGGTGTATGCTAATGAGCTTTTGCCGGCGATCCCAGAAATTACGATCTTCAATCGCAATCTCTTACGGCACCTTTAGTCATCTTTTTTTTACGTAACACTATACCAGCTTTTTGCTGGTCTAATATTAGACAGCCCATGTTAAGTATGGCCGTCGTTCCCGCGTTGAATTTCGTCCGGGAATAGGAATGTTTGTAAACGACGCTACTCAAACAACGAATGACGTAACGACGTGATTTTGCGCAATGCACGGCGGGAAATTTCTGAACGGAGCATGCGCAGTTCGATCGCCACGCGGACGCGCTTAATTTAAATGCTTCACGCCCCCCAATCGCGTATTTCGATTACGCGGCGAGAAATAGACTACGCCGCCGTAGCGTACGTGCAAAAATCTACCAGGATTCGGTGTAGAGCCTGGTAAAATACGGCAGCGTAGAGTATTTCGATTACGCAGCGCAATATTAAGTGTATCTGAATCTGGCCCTTAATATTTAGGATGATATAACACCTGCTGTTAACATCATCTCTACTCTTTGCATCGCCTTGCTGCATACACACAAGATATATATATATATATATATATATTAGGGCTGTTACTGATTAAAATGTTCTTGTTTGATTCTTTTTTTGAATTGATTAATCAATTTATAATTTTGGTTAATTATAAGGCAGATACATAATCCAACTACTTTTAGCTGATCTCCTTGCAGGCTGATTCCCAGTGCAGCTACCGACCACTGGAAAAATGAATAGCAGGACACAAAAAACACACAAAGGCAGCGCTCAATGGAAATAGCATTAAAACCTTTATAGTCTTCAAGTAGGTAACAAAATAAATATTGCACTGGGGATAAAATCGATGTAGCTACAAACTGTTAAAATGGTGAGAGGCTGCATTCACATCTAGGCGTTTTTACGCCCGACGCCGTATACGCATACGCTGGAAGGGAAATTTAACATTCCCCTCTATGGAGATGGTTCACATCTCCACGCCGAACGCCTGAAGCCCAAAACAAATCCCGGACCCTTTTTTTCAGGCGTCTGCGGCGTTCGGCATAGGAGATGATGGACCTCTCCAAAAAGGGGGCTTAAAAACGAGGCGTTTTGTCACCGCAAATGGCGGTACAAAACGCCTCACATTTGTCACCGCAATTCGCGGGTCAGGACGCGCGATTAGGTGTGAATGCAGCCTAATACCAAACGGCAGTCCTTCGGCATGTAGATGTCCCATGAAGGGAACTATTACAACTCCCAGTGGATGGCTGTAGAAACCCAGGTATGCAGATATGAAGGCACATCAAAGGAGGCCTTCAGATGGACACGGCAAGCCCCGCCGGTGTCTGTGACGTCACCAGATCTCAGACGGAACTCCCTGAAGACCCGGAAGCCGGCGTGGAGGTGAGTACCGATCAAAAAAATTTTGATCGATCAAAAAAATTAACGATTTATCAAGGAATTAATAGTTAATTTCCACAGCCCTAATATATATACTCCTTATTTAACCCTTGCATTAAACTAGCGCTTGTGGTCAGTCATTCTACTGGATTGCAAAGCAGTACTGGGAGCACTGGGTTCTCCACGGGCCAGATTTCTCCATAGCTAACATAGGCTTAGGGCTGCCAGGAGTAGAACACAGCTGGACATCATATTGCTGGCTGTAGCATTTTTCTACATATAATAAACAGTTCCATGCTGCATCCTGCCTGCCACTATTATTTTTAGCTGGGTTCTTATTTTTAATGTGCCTACACATTTTCTGCATCGCTTTAGTTCTAGATGTACTGAAGTAGCATCAACAAAAGGTGGGTCTTTGTTGTTGGGTGCTTTGCCATGACACAGCCAGGTTTCCATTCATGTTGAAGGAATTTTCTTATAGGAAAATAGGATTTTGATATTGTGTTTTTCATCTTGGTCATGGAAGCTAAAAGAGGCCCTATGTTTCTAAACTGAATTGATACTGCCTAATGCCGCGTACACACGATCACTTTTTGTGATGAAAAAAAACGACATTTTCAAAAACGTCATTTAAAAAAAACGACCAAAAAAAAAATTCGAACATGCTTGAATTTTTTGTGTCGTTTTTCAAAACGTTGTTTTTTGTGTCATAAAAAGTGATGGTGTGTGGGAAAAACGATGTTGAAAACAACGTTTTTAAACCCGCGCATGCTCAGAAGCAAGTTATGAGACGGGAGCTCCAATGGAACAGAGTGCCGTCGAACGTGGTGTACGTCACCACGCTTTGCTAGAGCATTTTGGAAAAACGATGGTGTGTACGCAACGTCGTTTTGGAAAATGAAGTTTGAAAAACGTTGTTTTGTTTCATCACATAAAACATTTTTTTTTTTCATCACAAAAAGTGATCGTGTGTACGCGCCATTATAGTGCCTGATTTCGCAAATTGTCAATTCCTGTGCATTGGATCTCCTTTTGGCTTATTCTTGGGGGGGTCCTTCCAATCTGTATTTCCCTCCTCTTTTGGGCTAATCTGCTTGTCCACTTGATGTCTGGACAGACACATGATTCACATATACTGCTTGGGTGAAGGTGTGTTTTTAATGCCCTTATTGGGTACTCCAGAACAAATATATACTAAGTCATCTCTACTTACCCATCTTAATCAAAAATCTCTAAAGAATCCGACGAGGCGAAATGCGTTGGAATGTGTTTGTCTCCTTGGTTCTTATTTTCCCAGACTGATATAATTCTTGATATCAATGTTATATCCGATGATCAGTTACTGTAGGGCAGGGGTCCTCAAACTACAGCCCTCCAGTTGTTCAGGAACTATAATTCCCATCATACCTAGTCATGTCTGTGAATGTCAGAGTCTTGCAATGCCTCATGGGATGTGTAGTTCCACAACAGTTAGAGGGCGTAGATCCCTGCTGTAGGGCATATACCTTTTGGAGACAAGGGGGATTGTATGGGACCTAGTAGTATGATGCTGATACATTATGTTTTAATATAGTGTCGTATGTCTTTTGAGACACATTTTAACAAATCTAATAAAAGAATGTTATATTTTTAAATGGTATACGACTAGTTTTTCCAAGGGGAGGTTTTTACTAAAAAAAGTATCGGTATTCGGTATCGGCAAGTACATGAAAAAAAGTATCGGTACTTGTACTCGGTCCTAAAAAAGTGGTATCGGGACAACCCTAGTTTTTAGCACCTTCAAAGTCCCAACTTTTTTTCCTTTCTGTGCATACTTTACTCCAGGATGTTGTCCTGATATTCAACTGTATACATTTCCATTCAGAAATGTACTGAAGTAGAGTAAAAAAAAATTCTCTTTCAGCCTCTCCACACCCATCCCAAACTTTCTTATGATGTTTTGACCTCTTATCTTGTCATTATTATTCTAGGGCTATTTTGTTGACTGGAATAGGGGGAAGAGGGCATAAAACCTAGTACACACCAACGGTTTTTGCTTAGTTCAACCCAGCGGGCTGAAGGAAAAAAAACTGAAGCACTCGAGAAGAGATCCTGTACTAACAATCCGATGTTAGAACAAAAATCTAACCTGCTGAACTACAGTGTTCTGACAGGACTGTCCCACCACTGCCAAAACACATGAGCCAATGGCTGAGAACACTGATCGGATGCCAATTGACAGACCTTTCCTGGTCGGCCCCTTCGACAGAAGCCGTACATTCAGCTGACCCTGTAGGACCAGCTGCCATATACACGGGCCCAATGTCAGCCGGTTTCTACTGAACTGGCCGATACTGCCCAATATTCAGTCCGTGTGTACGGCCCTTAAGACATTTGGACTGAGGGGTAGGCAATATAAATATGGCTCAATGAGTGGTGCTATGACCGCGGTGCTGATCGAGAGAAAAATTTTCATCAGACTGATTGTACAATATCAACTTGTGTACAAGCAGCCTGGCCATACACAGATCCATGTATGACCGGATTTAGTGTACTAGGCTTGGACAATAAGCACTTGCATTATTAGTAGAAAAGCTGTTTTATAGTCTCTTTGTCACCAAAACGAATAGTACAGTAAAACCTTGGTTTGAGATTAACTTGGTTTGAGAGCGTTTTGCAAGACAAGCAAAATGTTTTAATACATTTTGCCTTCATATACAAGCGATGTCTTGATATAAGGCCGCGTACACACCATCGGACATATCCGATGAAAACGGTCCGCGGACCATTTCCATCGTATATGTCCGATCGGGAGTTTGATCCGATGGCGTGTACACACCATCGGATCAAATTCCCCGCCGCCGGACGGCGCGGTGACGTGGCGGTGACGCAGCGGTGACGTTGACGCCGCCGCGTCACCGCCACGTCACCGCACCAGGAAGTAAAACACTTCCGCGCATGCGCCGAATCCATTCGGCGGCGGCGCGGCGGCGGCGGTGGGGGACGACATGTCTGCTGGTAAGTGTACTAACCAGCAGACATGTCGGGTGGACAGATTCCCACCGGATAGATTTCAAAGCATGCTTTGAAATCTGTCAGGTGGAGAAATCTGTCCGCTAGCCCATACACACGAGCGGAGATGTCTGCTGAAACGGTCCATCGGACCGTTTTCAGCGGACATATCCCCTCGTGTGTCAGCGGACATATCCCCTCGTGTGTACGCGGCCCTAGGCCTCGTACACACGAGGGGATATGTCCGCTGAAAACGGTCCGATGGACCGTTTCAGCAGACATCTCCGCTCGTGTGTATGGGCTAGCGGACAGATTTCTCCACCCGACAGATTTCAAAGCAAGCTTTGAAATCTATCCGGTGGGAATCTGTCCGCCCGACATGTCTGCTGGTTAGTACACTTACCAGCAGACATGTCGGCCCCCACCGCCGCCGCGCCGCTGCCGAATGGATTCGGCGCATGCGCGGAAGTGTTTTACTTCCTGGTGCGGTGACGTGGCAGTGACGCGGCGGCGTCAACGTCACCGCCGTGTCACCGCCACGTCACCGTGCCGTCCGGCGGCGGGGAATTTGATCCGATGGTGTGTACACGCCATCGGATCAAACTCCCGATCGGACATATCCGATGGAAATGGTCCGCGGACCGTTTTCATCGGATATGTCTGATCGTGTGTACGCCGCCTAAGAGTAGCGTCATGTCACAACTGAGTATAAAAAAGAAGAGAGGAGCCTCTAAATGTAGCAATATGGTTACATTTAATGAAGGTACAAAATTTAGCAACTTATTGCTACACTTATGCCTTGTACACACGATAGGAATTTCTTATGAAAACAGCCTGATTGCATTTTTTCTTTTACAAAAGGCTTTATTGGCATGAAATTCAACATATAACAACATTTTCCTTAGATAATAGACAAATAAGATATTTTCACATAATAGACAAACAAGAACAAAAAAAATGATAATACATAACGGCACATAGAGACCTGTATCACGCACCCAAGCAGGTAACACTGATGAAAATTTTTAATCAGAAATTCCTATCGGCCCATTTTTCTGATGAAATAAAGTCCTATGGGAAATTCCGATCGTCTGTGTGGAACTCCTACGCATGTTTAGAATCAAGTCGACGCATGCTCGGAAGCATTGAACTTGATTTTTCTCGGCTCGTCGTTGTGTTTTACATCACCGCGTTTTGTACGGTCGGGATTATGTCTGACAGTGTGTATGCAAGACTGATGGAAAACAGCTTGATTGGAATTCTGTAGACATGTGCAGACTGGAATATTTTGTTTCTTTTTTTCGTTTTCGTTTGGAAAATAAATTTATTTAGTTACTCCCGAAAATCTTTTTGATCTATTTCGTTTTTCGTTGGGGAATAGCTTTCGTCCGAAAATCCAATAATACTTGGTTTCTCTCGAATGGTCAAAAGAATATTCAACGGTACGTCAAATCTTTTTGGTTTCTGTCAAATGGTCAAAAGAATATTTGACGGAACGTCGAATCTTTACGTTGAATCGTACATTTCCGTTCGAATATTCCGCCTACAAGAATTCTAATGTTGTTTGACTAGTCATAATGTCGAATCTATTCTCTATAATGTGGAATCTATTTTCTCATAAATCGAAATCTATTCTCTGTAATGTCGAATCTATTATTTCTATAGTGTCGAATCTTTTCTCTATAATGTCGAATCTTTTCCCTATGATGTCGAATCTTTTCCCTATGATGTCGAATCTTTCTATATCGAATTTTTACTGCAACGAAAACGAAAATAAAGCATTTTTTATGTCGGATCTTTCGGTTTTCGTTTCTTGCACTTTCGTTTGTACAATGCATGAGGGGTGCCTCTCTTCTCTTTTATACTCTGTAAAAAAAATGTTTTAATATACAAGTACTTTGGATTACAAGCATGTTTCTGGGATGAATTATGCTCGCAAACCAAGGTTTTACTGTACACAATAATATGAAGGAAACATGTAAAGATATAGCTAGATGATCTCTCTCGTTATTACTTACTTTGAATGAAAAACATTTCATTAATAATAATTGAGAATTTGATAGTTCAGGCTCCCTTAACTGGTCAGTAGCACAGGTACATGCGTATACAATGTCAGCACCATTGAGCCATATCTTATGAGAATCACATGATTCTCAGAATCACAAGGTTGGAAAAAAGGAACATGATATGTTTTGTTCTTTTTTTTTTTACTATTTTTAGCTGGTAAACACGTGCAATTATTCACAAAAGGGACTGTTTCAGAAAGCCACCGCACATCTGGTTTGTTTATTTTGTTTTCAATTGTTTATTGAGATTGAGATTGTTTTTTGATCAGTTTGTGACTACTTAAAAAAAGGAAATTTTACCCACTTTAATGACACAAGTTAAATATTATATAGCATAGAAAATATATATGACTGAATGGGACAGTAAAGGTTATTGTAATTTTGATGTACAAGTCCAGTGTCACACTTTACATATTTATTGTACATTGACATCAGTCCCTGCCCTTAAGGAGCTTACAATCTAAGGTCCCTAACTCACATTCATACACACACACTAGGGCAGTGATGGCGAACATTGGCACCCCAGATGTTTTGGAACTACATTTCCCATGATGCTCAACTACACTGCAGAGTGCATGAGCATCATGGGAAATGTAGTTCCAAAACATCTGGGGTGCCAAGGTTCGCCATCACTGCACTAGGGCCATTTTGCCCACCAGCATGTCTTTGGTGTGTAGGAGGAACCCAGATGCCTGGAGGAAACCCCCGCAGGCACAGGGAGAACATGCAATCTCCAGGCAGGTTGGGATTTAAACCAATGACCCTAGGACTGCTACGCAGAAGTGCTAAGTACTTAGCCACTATCCTACCTAATGTGAATGATGCCTATTTATAAAGCTATAAAGATGCATCTAGTATTAATAGGCAGCAAGAATATATTGGGTCCCCAGGGCATCTACATGCTAGCCATGCAAGCACTAGTGTTGAATCAAAGCTAATGATGGGCCCCTAACCCATGCAATGTATCATTGTTATTTAACCAGTTCCCGGCGCACGACGATGTACGTAGACAGAATGGCACGGCTGCGCAAATAGGCGTCTCCTTTAATTTGCGAGCCATGTGGTCACACACGCGCCACCAGAAGCGCGCTTGCGAGCCTGCCGTGAGCTCCTTGACCACACCCATGACAGAGCTGAAGAACGGGGAGATGTTAGCGTAAACACAACATCTCCCCGTTCTTCCTAGGTGACACTGTCACTGATCGTGTTCCCTGTCATCAGGAACAACGATCAGTGACGTGTCACGCCAAGCCACGCCTCCTGCCAGTTAAAAGCACTTCCTAGGACACACTTAACCCCGTCAGCGCCCCCTACAGGTTAACCCCTTCACTGCCAGTGTAATGTTTACAGTAATCAGTGCATTTTCATAGCACTGATCGCTGTAAAAATTACAATGGTCCCAAAATGGTGTCAAAAGTGTCTGATGTGTCCGCCATAATGTCGCAGTCATGATAAAAATTGCTGATCACCGCCATTACTAGTAAAAAAAATTATTAATAAAAATGACATAAAACTATCCCCTATTTTGTAGACGCTTAGGCCCAGATTCACAGAGAGTTGGGCGCACATTACGCCACCATAGCACAAATGCCGTACACCACTCCGACGCAGCGCGACAAGCACTGCATTCAGCAAGCTATTGCTCCCAACGCTGCGTCGGTGTGGCGTAGGTTTTGAAGGCGCAGGCCGGCATAGGTGGAAGTGTCACTCACCCCATGCAAATGATGGTCCGAGCATGGTGCAGTGTTTTACGCCCAGCGTATCACTAACTGCGCATGCGCCGTGATGTAGACGTGACATGGGCGCATTAAACAGCACACTTATGCGCATTCTCACAACCACGCTGGCACAAATGCCTGAGCTACGCCGAATCACCATGTACGCCGTGAACGTAACGTACGCCCAATACGCCGGCCTGTGTTCTCTGGTGCAGACCTTTGCATGTCTGTTGCTGTTTTGTGCCACATCTATGGGGAATAACTTTACGCCAAACGTACAATTTACACGCACCTCGCGTAGCATGCGCACGTACGTTCGTGAATCAATGTATTTCCCTCATTTGCATGTTTGAATGCCTAATCAATGGGAGCACAACATGCGTCCAGACGAAAAGTGCGCCCACGCTACGCCGGCGTATGTAAGCTACGTCGGCGTAGGCTGGCCAGTTTTTAGGCGTATGTTGGTTTGTGGGTCTGGCGCACAGATAAGCCGGTGCACATTTGCGCTTACCGGCGCAAATTTGCACTTACCTTGGCGTAAGTGCTTTGTGAATCTGGGCCTATAACTTTTCCGCAAACCAATCAATAAACGCTTATTGTGATTTTTTTTACCAACAATTTATAGAAGAATATGTATCCGCCTAAACAGGAAAAAATAATTTTTTTATATATATTTTTGGGGGATATTTATTATAGCAAAAAGTAAAACATATTGTTTTTTTTTCAAAATTGTCGCTCTATTTTTATTTATAGCGCAAAAAATAAAAACCACAGAGGTGATCAAATACCACCAAAAGAAAGCTCTATATGTGGGTAAAAAAAAAAAGGACGTCAATTTTGTTTGGGAGCCACGTCGCACGACCGCGCAATTGTCAGTTAAAGCGATGCAGTGCCGAATTGCAAAAAGAGACCTGGTCCTTTAGCTGAATAATGGTCCGGGGCTGAAGTAGTTAAGTAAGCCAGACTATCTGCCCTTTGATTGGTGAAAGAGAGAAGATATGTCTATCTGTATTTCCTTTGAGTTATTAAGTAGTTCTGTATCACTTCTGATGTTCAAGTTTATTTCAAAACATATCAATTATCTGAGCTTCAAAAAGCTGGTTCTCTTATTAGGCACTTGTCCTCTATGGTATGTAAGTGTCGTAAGTATGAGTTTTGATAAGGACAAGGTCTTCTAAACTTCAATAAGAATTAACGTTTTTGAATGTGATCCATATGCTAAGACCCGTGAGCGCCTCTCTCTCTTTGTCTTGTACACATGGACAACTTTATACATACAGTATTTTATACTGTATATACACCTTCCCTTTAGGGCTTATTTACACTTGCCTCAAAACATGGCTTCAAATACTTATTTTTTTAAGCTCTCTGAACACCAGTCAAATCACCTTTTATTAAGTAAAATGGTAAGCTTATAGTCTTGTTTACACCTTGCGTTTGCTTTGCTATGCTTCAAGTGGTGCTTCAAGCATCTTCAAAGCCTCTATAGAAGTCTATGAAGTGTTCGCTTGAGGCAACTTTGAGAGGCTATTTAGCATTGCTTTGCTTTGTTTTGGAGAAATTTCAGGTATGAAATATCAGCACACACACACAAAGGGCATCTGCCAAGCTTCATTATAGGTTTAAAAAAGCACCACTGAAGCATCATCAAAGCACCATAGAAGCATCACAGAAGCCTTAAAAACACATCAAGAAAGCATGTTGAAGCAGTAGGTGCTTTAATCTGTGTTGAAGTTGAAGCATGTGTAAAGGAGCCTTAAAGTGACTATGTAATTTAAAAAAGAGAGATGGTAAGAGGCAGGCAGTTGGACGTTTGGTTTGCTGTACTACAGTTATACCTAGATGGAAAATAGAGGCTAGGCAGGATTTTATTGCCTTCACCTGTGTTGGGCTAACAACAATAATTGGACAATCTAGCTATGCTTGGATTTGGATCTCAGTAGAATGTTAAGCTTTATGTCTATGTTTTGCTTGTTTGCAATGAGTTTTAGGAGAATATCTGTGGTATTACATAATATTTCTCACTGAATAAGTTTATTAGAAAGGAACAACATATTCATTGTTGTCAACCTTTTCAAATCTTCATCATAGGACACCAATTACGGATAATGTAGGCAGAAAAAAAAAAGCTCTTTGAGTCTATAATGCAATTATTGAGTTGTCTTTTTATCATTCCATCGTCAAATTAAACTATGAGGTTAGATTACAGACGGGTTACAGAAATGGAAAACAACTTGGCTTGGAAAAGAGGTTAATGCTGGCCTACATAGGGCAGTTCGCAGGCACAAAGACCCCTGAAATATCCCATGCACAGTACACCCTAATACAGGGGTGCCCAACCCTTTGAAGAGAAAGGGCCACTTAAGCGACTTGGTAACTGGTAGTGGGCCATAATGAGTGGATGACAGGCCAGTGTCCACTCTGCATATGCAAAGCAGACACAGCCCACTTTATTCTATGGGCCCTCCCATCTGATCAGACGGAAGGTGACGAATCCCCCCCGCCCCTTTTCTTTTTTTTTATAGTAAATTAAATTAAAGGTAGATGGGTGTAAATGAACACAAGAGGTGAATGGAGGGTCTGATTGGGTCGGACCAATCTTGTGAAATGGGCCTAAGGCTGCTTTCACAACAATGCTCTATGGTTTATCAACACTGTGGGTGCAGCAGAGTGCACCTGGGGTTTTTCTGCAGGTTAGCTGCACTTTTCTGTAGACTTTCATTATATCCTGCAGGTGTGGCACACTTTCTGAAAGCGCACCAAACCCGCAGGTAATAACAGAAGCCTATGGCACAGTGCAGCTAACCCTGCAGATCAGTTTGAAAGCAGCCCAGTAACCACTGCAGAACAGATATGCCCATACATACACTGTGATTTTGGTAAAACCTTTAATAACTGTCTTCCATTCAGGTATCACCGGTTGTTGCTGTCCCAGGCAGAGTGCATTTGGTATCACTCTGCTTGACACAGGAGCCAGCGCTATACAGGAAGCATTGTGGTTTATGTGATCTGAGCTTGCCAACTTGCCATCTCAGAGCAGGAGGTCGTGGGCCACATCAAACGGCTCAGAGGGCCACTGGTTGGGCACCCCTGCCTAATACTAATTAAAATCTTTTTTTTTTTACTTTCACAACAGGGAGTTACAAGAAATCTTTCCAAAGTGAATACAAATCCATTCTTAGACAGTTGTCACTAGTACAGGTATCCCCATTAAAATATCTCCCAAAACCTAATTTTACAGTGACAACTGAAAAATGTTTGATTTTCCCTCACTTTCTGTCTCAATGACAGTGGTCATCAGGACAAACAGAGAAGGTGAATCTCCCCAGGGGTGACACAGAAATCAATAAAAAAAGAAAGAAAAACTTTACAAAAGTACAGTCAGAAAATGGCCCCGTAGAAATCTGATGGGACCACAGGGCCACACAAGTGGTAAACCGAATGGTTAATGTATAATATCAAAGTAGCTGTATGCCACTTTTTAATCTAAAAAAGGAAATGTGATACCACATTTCAATATATAGTTAGTACACTAATGGAATCTGTTGAGTGGGCAACCCACACTGCAAATAAATGCTACACTGACAGGTGGGTGCTGCAGCCCGCAAATCAGGAAGGTATACTCCATGTAGAATGCACACAAGGGGAGAGAGAAACAACAGGCGCAAGGGCCACCATAATGTAGTATGATAAATTTCTGTACCAGGAATCCATGGCCATACGCCAATAGAATTTTATTTGAAATTGTCTGTTTTCATCCAAAGTGGCAAGAACAATCAGGATGGAAAATATTTTTCAGATGACCCAATTTTAAACAGTGTATGTCAGGGGTCTCCAAACTTTTCAAACAAAAGGCCAGTTTATTGTCCTTCAGACTTCACGGGCCTGGCATCAGTGAGAATAAATATGGCCTAATGCCGCGTACACACGATCATTTTTTGTGATGAAAAAAACCGAAGTTTTCTGTGAAGTAAAAAACGACGTTTTTGAAACGTCACTTTTCAAAGACGATGTTGCATACACACCATCGTTTTTTTTCACAAAAAGCGAGGTTACGTTCACCACTCTTTTCCATTGAAGCTCGCTTCATAACTAGCTTCTGGGCATGCGCGGGTTGAAAAACGTCGCTTAAAACGACGTTTTTGCTACACACAGTGACTTTTTGTGAAACAAAATACGACGTTTTGAAAAATGACACAAAAAATTCAAGCATGTTGGAATTTTTTTTGGTCGTTTTTTTTAAGACAAAAAACAACGTTTTGCCCACACATGATCAATTTAAATTACGTTTTAAAAAAAAAACGTTTTTTTTTCGTCGCAAAAAACGACCATGTGTACGCGGCATTAGGGTTGGTGGTCAAAGAGGATCAGTAGTGCTATTAGGAGGAGAAATAGTATCCATCATTAGTATCGGTGGAAGAAATAGTGCCCCATTGTTGGTGTCAATGAGAGGAATAGTGCCTCATATCAGTGGGAGAAGTAGTGCCCCATATCAGTGGGAGAAGTAGTGCCCCAAGGGCCGTATAAAGGCTAGCAAAGGGCCACATCTGGCCCTCAGGCCACAGTTTGGAGACCCCTGGTGTATGTGGTATTGGTCAGGAAATTCCAATAATTCTAAAATTAAATGTTAAAAGCAAATACATTTTTCAAGAACTTTGGATGACAATAATCAAATCTATGTTGAGATTATCAAATGTGCTGACGAGGTTTGTATACCAGTGTATGGTTAGCTTTGGAAATATAGGATTAAATAAGGGATTTAGTTCTAAGTACAGTGTTACTTAATCACCTTTATTGCTTCTAACATAAAAGTAATTTTAAATATAGACATCACCAATACACAGTACATTAATAAAGAAAACTGTCTAGCTGGGCTTTTAGAATTCAGAAACATAGAAGGTTTGTATTCTGGAAAGAGTCTTCTATACAATAGTAAGTTTTACAAATACCTTGCTATGTTTACATGTTGAAGTACTCTTTGAAACACTGAGTAATTTCCTTTATGAGATGTTTATGCAATACATCCTGTCTGTGTTCTGGTTCAAACAGAGCTTTATATGTGGAACAGTTAACATTGCAAAAGCTTACAAAAACAAATTGTATATATATGGGTGAACCCCTCTTTATTGCAACCTGCATCATCAGAACACTTTGCACCTATCAGTGCAAAAGAGGGCAGAGGGGCATCCATTTGCTAATATATTGAGCATCTCTATATATGGAACTGCTTTTCAAGTATTAAAAATAAAGATATTTGGGGCGATTCAATTGTAGCGGGGTGTTCCTGTCAGAGTCTAATGACAGGCCATCCCCGCTAGGACTTTATTCACATCTGTAACTATGCACATTACCTTTAAGGAGCTATGCATTGTGGGATTGCAAGTAGCAGGAGATATGGACTCCATTGACTCTTACGAGAAACAGACTCAATTCCCACAATGCCCTGCCCTGTTGGAGCATGTGATGCCTCCGCACAGATTTGTGAGGGAGGTTACTTAAGCAGAGGAAGTGGCGCCTTTTCGCTCTCGGGACCAGCCTCTTCTCCTCTGCGGAGCTGCTGACAGAGACAGCCGTGCTGCTAGTCCCAGAAGCCTGGGCCTAAATTTCCAGAGAGACCAGCCATCCGGAAGGAAGCAAGATTCCTGTATCCAGCCTGTGTACCCGGAGACCGGAGAGGAAGCCCAGCTGACAACTGAAACAGTAGAACACCCTCTACCGGGATCTTTGTGCTGTGAAGCAGTGATTCACCAACACGTTTTCTGAGAGGAATTCAGGCGGATCGGCATGTCACTAGTTTAGCCAAATGGTACCATTCTTTAGGATAGATTTGTTTCATTCATAAATGCCATTTGTGGATTTCTGCAAGGGCCCTTGCGAAATCATATTGTGTTACTGCATGACAACCATTCACTTGATGATGTAAACTTATGTGTGTTCCTTTGAGTACTTATTAAGTAAACTCACTCTCTTTGATTTAAATATACTACTGTGTGGATCGTATTCTTCTAGTCTGGAGGGGCCATCCATTATTTAGGTAATACTATCATTACACTGTCATTGAATGTTGTATGCCTGTCATTGTGCCTCAGCCCATCAGGGGTCACAATACATCCACTAGACTTCTGATGTGTCAAGGGAGGGTTCGAGCAAGTTAGGAGGGGTGTGTTAAATCAAAGAGAGTAGATCCCAAAACAACCAGCAGCTACTGAGGGGGTAGCGCGACACAATAAAGCACTACTAATACAGTTTTCTGGCACTATTACACTTTAAATGGTCTGTGCCTGATTCAAAAATCTCCATCGCCCCTTTTACTGACACATGCAGCAAATTCAGGTAGTTATTAATAGAGCCCGTTTTACAAAGTGGTGCTATTAAAGTACCAAATTCAAAAATAATTACCTCCAGTTGGTAGATAACTAAACTAGAGGTAATTTGGACCCTCTAACTCGGAGTTGAAAAACACACAAAATGCCTGTCCCTGTACACAGTGTAGCAGAGCGCCATATTTACTGCCACTACCCTCTCCCTCTTAGGCCCCTTTCACACGGTCGGAATGTTCAGGACTGCCTGTCAGTTTTGTCGGTGGACCTGAACGGCCGCTCCATGCAAGCCTATGGAGCGTCGGATAATAACGGTGACATGTCCGCTGACATCCGATCCGATCCGCTAAAATAAGACGTATGGCGATATGTAGCCATCCGTCCATGGCGGATTGGGTGAGATCTTATAGGAGACAGCGGCGCTCGACAAGCCCCTCTCCGCTCAGTGAGTAGAGAGGGACCTGTCATCTGCCAGCTCAGCGGAGATCAGCGGATCACTGAGCTGGCGGACTCTGTAGCGACGGGATGATGTCGGCTTCACAATCGACAGCCTTCTAGGAACCAGTGACACAGCACTGGGCAAAGCTTTATGGGGAAGCTGTGACACTGGTTCCCCATCAAGTCCGCTCTCACTATGTAATTGGAGGCTGACAGTGGGCAGATTCTAAAGTCAGTAGCAGGCTGTCTATTGACTGAGGATCTGCTGCTGTCAATTACACGGGGAGCGAACCTGATGGGGAATTAGTGTGTGTGTGTAAATCCCCAACAGGCTCTGCCCTCCAGGTGCAAAACTCTCTGCAGCTGCATTGTCTGAAGGGTGCAACAGAGAGGATGAGGCACAGTTGCACTAAGGACAGAGCAGGCCTGAGACAAGGGGTGAGCAGGAGGGAAGGCTGCCCTGGGCACTGTGTTATCATGTGAGGTGGGGGGCACCGCAAGGGGATTGATGGGAGATTTGTTATGGGAGGAGGAATTTGGGGGTTGGCAGGGCTTAAGTTGTTCTAGGAGGGTTAATTTGGGAGGGTGTGTTGGAAGTGGTGATTTGGAGGGATGTGTGTTTTGATGGGGAAGAGTTTTGTGCTGGGAGGGGGGATTTGTGCTAGAAGGTGATATGGTAGAGGGGGCATGGGATTTGTTGTGCTAGTAGGGATGATTTGGAAACATTGGTGCTAGGATATTTGGGGCGGGGGGGAGGATTTGTACTGAGAGGGGGAGATTCGGAATGGGGGGAGAGGATGTGTACTCAAAGGAGAAATTTGAGGGTTGGAGGATTTTTGCTAGGAGGAATGATATTTCTTTAGGTAGGTTAGGCTAGGGTATTGGGGAAAGAGAGGATTTGAGCTGGATGAGCAAGGATTTGTGCTGGAAGACGGGGGAAATTATGCTTGAGGAGTAAGCATGCCGATTAGTGCTCAATTTATTTTATTTTTTGCTGATGTATAATGCTCATACATCTTGGGGGGTGCAGTTTGGCTTGTTTGCCCTGGGCTATAGATGTCCTTGTCCCAGCACTAGGACAGACTGTCATATGAATGCTCCGGTTTCATTTCTCCTCCACATTTAGAGTATGCCTTAGATTTATGTACCTGTCTCCCACACTAATATTTATCACATAGAGTCACATTGGAATTCTAAGGCCCCGAACACACAAGCAAATAGATTTGTTCAAATCGATCAGACAGACCGATTTGAACAAATCTGTCTGCTGGGATGTATTGGTTTGATCGTGTATACACGATCAAACCAAAATCCCCGCCGGCAGACAGCGCGCTGACGTGTCGGTGATGTTGACGCCGCCACGTCACCGCACCAGGAAGTAAATTACTTCCACGCATGCGTCGGATCCATTCGACGCATGTGCGAGCAGATATGTCTGCTGGTTAGCGTACTTACCAGCAGACATATCGGTCCAACGGGTTCCCAGCCGACAGATTTTAAATGCTTTAAAATCTGTCGGCTGACCAAATCCGTCGGCTCGCCCGTACACACGATCGAATCTGTCTGCTGAGACGGTCTGTCAGACCGTTTTCAGCAGATAGATTTGATCGTGTGTACGCGGCCTAAAGCGTGTCTTAGACACTCTTTATAAATAATCCTATATTTATTAACATTGCACTTGTAACTAAAAAACTTTATAAACCTGAGGTGCTTCAAAAACAAAAATTTTAGCCACATACCTCCCGCCAATCTGCTAATAAATCTGATAGCAGCTAGGTGGGACAGTATATACCAGCATGTTAGCATTACTTTACTTTGCGTAGTTTCAAGAACTTTAGGGTATTCAAACGACTTTAGGGAATTCAATTGAAGAGTGCTATAGCATTTTTGTTGCAGGTTTTTGAAGGTTCACTTCCCTTTGTGAAAAACCTGAAAACCAGAGGTGGCACTTTGGCAGCATTTATTAATGTGCCATAAAGCATGTGAAGGATGTCTTGAACGCTATAGCCTAGTTAACCCACATTAGTTATTTTGCTACATCTAAACCCATTTGCATGAGGTCAACACTTCCTCAATTTAAATATAATTTAACCTCAACACTTAACTTGACCCTAATACTTAATATGTAAACTGAACTCTGACAAATAACATAACCCCCAAAGTGATTCCTTTATGCTGGCCATACACCCAAGGATCAACAAGCTACTACAATTATTTTTGAAGATCCTTCAGTTAAAAATGGTCATTCAAAACAACAAATGAAAGATCTACTTTGGTGAAATTTACTTGGATTATTCACTAGCATGGTTTGCTTTTTTATCGATTTTTAAGAACAAGTTTTAAGCCTAGTACACACAGACTGAATGCCGGGTGCCATGGGTCGGTTCAATAAAAAAACAGCTGACATTCGGCCCGTGTGTATGGCATCCAGTCCGACAGAAGCCAAACCATTTGACTGGCTTCTTTCGAAGGAGCATATTGAAAAACCAGCAGCCAACCGGCTCTAGATCAGTGCCCTGTGAGAATACAGCAGTGGATCTGTTGGGTTGAATGGAAAATAATGATTTTGTGTACTAGGCTTTACTTGACATCACATGCTGGAGGTGCCAGAACTGCGTTCTCCCACTTTCCCACTAAAAAAAGCCCTAGTTGGGTGGAGAAAGTTAGTGTTCCTGTTCGTTTGCCTCGCAGAGATAAAGCAAATATTGACTTTAATACTAAATAATCTTATTAAAGTGGTAGTAAACTTACTCAAGAATAAAAAAAACTTCTCTCTGCAAGGTAAAACCATAGTGTGCTAGTATGCATCACACAGGTATGCTGTTCCTTCAGCGCGCATGTGCCGGTGACGTCACCGCCCTCTGCTCACTGGAATGTCTCATTCCAGATATACATTTTACCTACATGTAAGCTTTTTTATAAGCTTACCTGTAGCTAAATATAACATTTAGGAATTTACTACCACTTGACCAGCATAACACTAACTCCCCTTATTTGGCAAACATCTGGGCCCCAGCCCCCCTCTCAGTCTTAAAGCGGAGTTTCACCCAAAAGTGGAAGCCTCCTCTGCCTCTCTGGTGCCACTTTTGGGACCTTTCCGTGGAAAGGGGAACGAGTACTTGTTTCTGACAGGTATAAAGACATAAGAAGCTGCGCTAATAGTGAATAATCAAATATGCTTGCATGTGATTAATAAAACAGCTTTGATAAAAATACATTTGTGCAATAAATGTAATATTACATAAACCAAGTAAACAAAAGTCGCTTTTTTTACAAATGTTCAAGTGGAAATGAGTATTAAAACACCCTGGCTGTGAAACTGGCAGTGAAACCATTGTTTGGGGTGCAGACATCCCCTGGATTCCAGGACAGGTATGTGTCCTAATATTAAAAGTCAGCAGCTACAGTATGGGCGGAACTCCTCTTTAATCTCATCTGTCCCCGATTCAATGTAATTTTGCTTACTAAATCCCCAAACTACTTGTGAAAATGTTTCTGTATGAGCCCGCCCATGAACTTTGTTCTTCCATTCATACTTATGAACCTCTATGTACAAGCTCATAAAAATTATCAAAAAATACATATGTAAAATGGCTTCAATGAGCCTAATGACAGTACATTTTAGACCTGTTCTAATAGCTTTTTGTGCACAAAGTTTAGTCTTTGGTGCAGTTGACCCAGCACAGAAAAGATGAGTATCCATATACAGGGCTAGGTTATATTAGGCAAGATTACTGTTATGGGTGTTATTACAGGGAGGATTGTGCTGAGGGTTAGAGCATGTGAGGGAATCTTAGGCCGCATACACACGAGCAGACAGATTTGTTCAAATCGGTCGGGCCGACCGATTTGAACAAATCTGTCTGCTGGGGACATATTGGTTTGATCGTGTACACACGATCAAACCAAAATCCCCGCCGCCAGACGGCGCGCTGACGTGGCGGTGACGTTGATGCCGCCACGTCACCGCACCAGGAAGTAAAACACTTCAGCGCATGCGTTGAAACCATTCGGCGCGTGTGCGAGAAGACATGTCTGCTGGTTAGCGTACTAACCAGCAGACATGTCGGGCGGACGGGTTCCCCGGGTTCGACAGATTTCAAAGCATGCTTTGAAATCTGTCGGGTGGCCAAATCCGTCGGCTCACCCGTACACACGGTCGAATCTGTCTGCTGGGACGGTCGGGCCGACCGTTTCCAGCAGATAGATTTGATCGTGTGTACGCGGCCTTAGAGTAGGGCTGTGATGGCGAACTTTGACACCCCAGATGTTTTGGAACTACATTTCCCATGATACTCAACTACACGAAAAATGCAAAACATCTGGGGTGCCAAAGTTTGCCATCACTGGAGTAGGACAGCACCAGGAGATCTGCACTGAAAACTACCACTTAGAGATAGAGGCAGCTGAAGCTATTAGGAGTTCTGGTTTTATTCTGACTTTGCTTGTTATAGTTTTGTTTGTGACTCAGAAAATATTTCAAAGGGTCAAAGGGTCAGTGTGACCAATGCAATTAATACTTTCAGAAATATCAGCAATGCCAGCCTTCTTATTTCTTTTATATAAAGTGTACATTTCCGCCATGCTGATTTGATGGTCCTTTACAACTATCAGGGGTGGGAAGGAATTTAAGACTTCCCTAATGAGTTGTAATAACTTTTACCTGGAAACTTCTGTTTCCATTGTAAGATTCTTCAAGACAGCAGGCAAATGTTAGGTTATGCTGAGTAAGTAACATAGCCAAATATTACAGCGTTTAGAGCAGCCCTCAAATTTTCCACTCGTCTACTTGCATTTTGCAAGTGGAAAATCAGGGCTGGTGAGCTATGGCTGCCTGGGAGCAGGGGGGGGGCAAGCACGGCCGGCAGGTGCGGTTGCATGGAAGATCCGGACGGATCATCAGAGCGCCGAGGAACATCGCTGTAGCAGCCTTTTTTTCAATTGCCGAGTGTTTCTGCTGCTCGCTGCCACATACAGCCCTGCCTCCTGGCCGGGGGACTTTGATAGATCACCCGTCGTCCAATCCCAGGATGTGTGTCACATATCAAAGTCCCCGGGCCAGGAGGCGGGGCTGTATGTGATGGCAAGCGGCAGGAACACACAGCAATTGAAATTAAAACGGTTACAGCGATGTTCCTCAGTGCTCTAATGTTTCGGACAGCAATCCTCTTCCTCTTTCCCTGCACAGGCAGGCTGCAGTGATGGGCACAGTCAGGCTTCAGTGACGGGCACAGGTGAAGCGCCATTGATGGACACAGATAGGCTGCATTGTTGGGCACAGGTGAGGTTGCACTGGTGGGCACTGATAAAGTTGTTGTTAATATTTATTTTTATTTAATTTAATTCTGCATAAAACATTTAAGTGTCATTTCATGAGATAATTTATGAGGGTGTGTTTAGGGGTGGGCAGGGTAGGGGTTGGGTGGGGCAACTGGTGGCAAGTAACCCTTGAGGCCTGGCTAGTAGCTCAGGACTTGAAATTTTGAGCCCTGGTTAAGAGGTTTCGGTTGACAGCGACGGGCCTGTGGCTTTGTTAGATTATAGCAACATGTTCCCAAGAACAAGCAGAGGTGACTCAATACCATATAATCATGGCAAAATGTAGCAATACACAAGCAACAAATAGGCAGTTGTGGTATTATAAAAGCAATACAGTTGTACTTGTGACTATATCAGCAATAAACATGGGTATTCTACTAGCAATCCTTACAGCAGATAGACAACCTATGTTGACAAGACACTGGCATTTAAGACAATATGTTGGGAACAAACAGGCAACCGTGCCAATACACAGCAAACAAGCGGGCAATTTTGGACAATGAATAGCCAAGAAAAGGCAATCATGTAAATTCTAAAGCAACAAATAAGCAATTAAATGGCAAGTGTGGCATATCTTGGGTAGAAAATGGGTAATCAAGATATCTTTTAGGATTAAACAGCCAATTGTGGCAATCTGCTGGCATCAAATGCGCAGATGTGATAATACGAATGCAGCTTTTACATTTCAAACTAAAGAAATAGCTATTTCAGAGGTCTCCGTTCAATAAAAATAAGGCTAATATATTGCATGCTGAAACCTTTCTCAGAACAGTCTAAAATTATGAGCACAAATTATAATACAATTAAAAAGCTTTTTTTTTAAATAAATTAACATTTTCAATAACATTTTAAAAGCTGCATTTAAAAGAAAGTCATCGGCCTTTAGAACTTTTGACACTGGTACATACTACATATAGGATGTTGCAGCAGTTACATTAGAAACACATTTTAAAACCTTTGTGAAAGTGGTAACTACATAGGAAGCAGGACATGATGTAATCAAAGGATAAGCGTTAGCAGAGAGTTTGATGTGGTTTTTCAGAACGTTCGTTCTTTATGTGATGCAAGTTTTTATAAAATGTATTTTGGGTATTTAATTTGTGTATGTTAGCTCTTTTGTTAACTGTAAGTTCCAGTAAAAACGGTTAACTACAGGTGTAAAAAAAAACAAATTCAACGCACTTTAGTTCCTCGGAAAGTTTTGCAGGTGCTGTCTGTAGAAAAAACAGGAAGTTCACATCTAAGTACGGTATACTTGCACAGTACTCTACTATATTATATTTGTTATATATGCATTTTCTATAATTAATAGAGTCAAGAACCTAACATTTCCTTTTGCTAAATAGGTCAATGTTTGCAGCTGGCATTATTAAAATGGATGCTACAATTTGTCTGGCATAGCACAAAAATATAATTGCATATAGGCAGATCTGAATTTCATATTTTATTAGTATTTGTAAATAAATATAATATAAATAGTCCCCCCTTTTCACTATTAGTAATTCTCTGGACTTCCTTGGGACCGGGGTTCTTCTATGGTAGGGTATAATAAAACCTGTCAGTTTTTTTTTTCTTTATCCAGTTAGGGAGATTTAACCACAATTAGAATTGAGCGAACACCTGGATGTTTGGGTTTGGCGGGTTCGGCCGAACTTCGGAAAAAACTCCGGGTTCAGGACCCGAACCCGAACACGAACCCCATTGAAATCGATCGGGACCGTAATTTTTGACTACTAAAATGTCTCTAAAAAACTAAGAGAAAGAGCTAGAGGGCTGCAAATGGCAGCAAAATGTCGGTAAGAGCATGGCAAATGCTCTGAAAATAAATGTGGATAGGAAAATAACTTAAAATAACATAAAAAAAAATAAAATAAAAAAAATTTGGCCCAGGAGGACGAGGTCCATATGGAGTAGGAGGTTGAGGTGGCGGTGGATGTGACGGTGTCGGTGGAAGTGGCGGTGGAGGAGGACGAGGTAGCCAACACAGCTTTTTGTTTTTAATTCATATATTTCTTAAATTAGGGTACTCCCCAAAAGAGTGAGAAAGATCTATGATTTGCCACCTTATCCCTTTAAACACGAACACAGTAATTACACAGGTTCTGGGGCTAATTTAATGTCGATAAGGCACCAAGTGAGTTTAATTAGCACCTTAATCAGCCAGAGAACCTATGTAATTAATATGTTTTCGCTTTTAAAGGGATGAGGTGGCAACCCTAGAAAGATTAGAAATACAAGAATGGCTGGGTAAGGCCGGTATACATGTCTATTCTGCACAGGGTAAGGACAAGTCCTGTGGGATCCATGCCTGGTTCATTTTAATGAACGTGAGCTTGTCCACATTGGCTCTGGACAGGCGGCTGCGCTTGTCTGTGATAACACCCCCTGCTGTGCTAAATACATGTTCAGACAATACACTGGCTGCAGAGCAGGCCAACACCTCCAAGGCGTAATGTGCCCAATTTGGAGACCCAGAAGTTTAAGGGAGCAGACCCGCCATTCAGTACATGTAGGCGTGTGCACACATACTGCTCCACCATGCTGCTGAAATGCTGCCTCTTGCTATAACGTTCCATATCAGCTGGTGGTGCTGTTTGTTGTGGCGTGCTGACAAAGCTTTTCCACATTTCGGCCATGCTAACCCTGCCTTCTGAGGTGCTGGGGATGCCTCTGCTGCATTGGAGACCTCTTCCTCCTCCTCTGCCTTCGCCTTGTGCTTCCACTGTGCCCCTGCTGTCAGGTGGGAATTGCACCAGCAGCGCGTCTATCAGCGTGCGCTTGTACACGCACATCTTGCGATTAGCTCCAGTGAGGGAATTAAGGACGCGACCAGCAGCAGGTTGAGAATGCCGAAAGTGTGCACAGACGGCCCGCACTTTATGCAGCAGCTGTGGCATATTGAGGTAAGTTTTAAGGAACCTCTGCACCACCAAATTCAGGACATGCGCCCTGTAAGGGATGTGCGTCAAACTGGCTAGGCCCAGAGCTGCTATGAGATTTCGCCTGTTATCGCACACCACCAGGCCCGGCTTGAGGCTCACTGACGTCAACCACTCATCGGTCTGTTGTTACATGTCCCTCCACAACTCCTGCGCGGTGTGGGGTGTTCCCCCAAATAGGAACGTTTTAAAACTGCCTGCTGGCATTTACCCATGGCTGTGCTGAAGTTGGTGGTGAATGTGTTACGCTGACCGGATGAGGAGGCGGTAGAGGATGAGGAAGCGGAGTAGGAGGAGTTAGCAACATGAGGCAAATTGAAGCGCCCTGCAATCCTCGGTGGTGGAAGGACATGCGCCAAACTGCTATCCGCCTCAGGCCCAGCCGCCACTGCATTTTCCTAGTGCGCTGTTAGGGAGATATAACGTCCCTGACCGTGCTTACTGGTCCACGTATCCATAGTTAGATGGACTTTGGCACAGATGGCGTTGCGCAGTGCACACCTGATTTTGTCCCCCACTTGGTTGGGCAGGGAAGGGATGGCTCGCCTGAAAAAGTAGTGGCGGCTGGGCACGACGTACTGTGGGACTGCCAATGCCATCAGGCTTTTAAAACTCTGCGTCTCCACCAAACGGAATGACAGCATTTCAAAGGCCAGGAGTTTTGAAATGCTGGAATTCAGGGCCAGGGATCGCGGGTGTTTCCTCTTCCGCTCCAGTGTTTTGGAGATAGAGAGCTGAATGCTTCCATGGGACATTGTGGAGACGTTTGGTGACCCCGGTGGTAGTGTTGCTTACCGGTCCTCTAATTGTGGGGTGGCAGGTGGCACTGTCACTACAGAGGTTGATGAAGAGGCCAAGCGGCCCGAGACTGAAGCAGAAGAGGAAGCAGGAGGAAGCAGAGACCTTTCTTGGTTTTTGAGGTGTCTACTCCACTGCAGCTCGTGCTTTGAACTTAGATGCCTGGTCATGCAGGTTGTGCTCAGGTTGAGAAAGTTTATGCCTTGCTTCAGCCTCTTATTGCACAGCGTGCAAACCACTTGTGTCTTGTCATCAGCACATTGTGTGAAGAACTGCCACGCTAGGGAACTCCTTGGACCTGGCTTTGGTGTGCTCGGTCCCTTGCTGCATTGGCAACTGTGTTTCTTCATCATCCGAGATGTGCTGTGATGGTCCCCCCATGTACTCATCTTGAAACATAAGTGGTTGGGCATCGGCAGGGCTGTCTTAATGAGAGGGCACACCTGGGCACTGCCCAGGGGCCCCAGCTGCATGCCCAAAGCAGCTGGTCCTTGAGTCTACGCTGCACCGAAATTGGGGGCCCCATGATGGCACTGAGTGTGATAGATACACAGGGGAGGCATTCTGCCTCCTACCTACTTGATGTCTGTTTACCTTCACTGTCATCATTGTAGGGGCCCCAGAGCATTACTTTGCCCAGGGGCCCATGATGCTATTGAGACGGCCCTTTGCATCGGTGCACTCAATCTCTTCCACTTCTAGGGCAGGGCTAGGTGGATGGCCCTGGGAAAACATGCTAACAGAGTCATTAAAAAGCAGAAGAGACTGCTGCATGATTTGGGGCTCAAACTGCTTGGCTGATTTGCAAGGGGGTGAGGTGAAAGACTGATGGACATCGGCTGCAGGTGCCAACTCCAATCTTTCAGCACAAGACTGGTTGGGAGACAATGTGAAGGAACTGGAGGCACTGTCAGCAACCCAATCTACTATCGCCTGTTCTGCTCCTGGCCTCAACATTCGTAGAGTCGGATTAGGCCCCACCAAATACCGCTGCAGGCTCTGTCGCCTTCTCGCACCTGAGAAAGGTGTTTCACTTGTGCGTGTAGCTGGCACAGGTCGATCACGTCCTCTCCCTGCAACAGGAGCTCCACCAGCAGCACCACGACCGCAGCCACGTCCCTTATTTGACGTTCTTATATTTCTCAAATGTACAGTAGGATCTTGCCCTAAATGGGTGTTTTTTTTTAAATAATAAGAAGAACACTAGCTAAAGTGTTTATCTCACACCTACAGATATGAAGGAAACGCACCAAAAAAATATTTATTTGCCCAAAATAATTGTTTTTTGGAATAGCACAATAGAAAACAGTATGTAAAGTGTGTATCTCACACGTACAAATATGCAGGCAAGACTGCAAACACTGGAGGAAAAACTGTAAAATATATTTTTATGCCATAAATGGCTGTTTTTTTAATACAACAATAGAAGAACACTAGCTAAGGTGTTTATCTCACACCTAGAGATATGCAGGAAACACTGGGGAAACACCGGTGGAAACAATGCAAATTTTTTATTTTTTACCTAAATGGTTGTTTTTGGAATAGCACAATAGAAGAAAAGTATATAAAGGGTGTGTCTCACAGTGATTTGTGAAGTAGGACTGACTCCTATCTAATTCTCTCCCTATAAGCACAATCAGGAACCTTCCCCTAAATTATCTAATGCAGAGTATGTCACAGGAACATATGCAGATATGCAGAGTATCTGACAGGAACATATGCAGTGCTGCTGCAATTAGATTTGTGAAGTAGGACTGAAGCCCCATACACACGGCCGAGGTTCTCGGCAGAAACCAGCGAGAACCTCACTGGGAGCCGCATTCTGCCGAGAACCTCGGCCGTGTGTACGCTCTCGGCGAGCCCCGCCCGTCGGGAAACCCGTCGAGCAAATAGAGAACAGGTTGCCTTTCCCGACGGGCGGGTCGCCGATTCTAACGGCCGGCAGAGAACCTCGACGGGCGGAACGATGTGTTCCGCCCGTCGAGGTTCTCTGCCGTGTGTACGGGGCCTGACTCCCGACTAATTTTCTCCCTATAAGCACAATCAATCAGAAACCTTTCCCTACAGTGGCTAATGCAGAGTATGGTACAGGAACATATGCAGTGCTGGTGCAATATGCAGAGTATCTGACAGGAACATATGCAGTGCTGGTGCAATATGCAGAGTATCTGACAGGAGCATATGCAGTGCTGGTGTAATATGCAGAGTATCTTACAGGGACATATGCATTGCTGGTGCAATATGCAGAGTATCTGACAGGAACATATGCAGTGCTGCTGCAATTAGATTTGTGAAGTAGGACTGACTCCTAACTAATTCTCTCCCTATAAGCACAATCAATCAGAAACCTTTCCCTAATGTAGGTAATGCTATGTAGATCAATCGCTGAGTATTGTAATTCGATTTCGGAAGTAGGAAAATCTAAATCTGTCCCTGAGAGCAGCTGCAGCCTTTCCCTACCCTAGCTGACGAGCTGTGCTGTGTGCCTCTAGCTTATATAGAGGCTGGGTCACATGCTCGGTCACATGCTGCACTGGCCAATCACAGCCATGCCATTAGTAGGCATGGCTGTGATGGCTTCTAGGTCACACAAGTAAAATAAATGCTGATTGGCTGCCCTGCAGCGCGCCGTTACATAGCCAAACACCGAACCCAAACCCCAACTTTCAGAAAATTGTTCGGGTTCAGGTAAAAAAATAAATAAAGTTCGGTACGAACCCGGGTTCGCTCAACCTTAACCACAATTACAATTCCAAGGTCAAGGAATAAGTGAAAGAAAATCTCTGTAAACTGCAGATGTCATTGGAATAGGTGTCCTCATTAGAAGATTGTTTTCCTCTATTCCTGTTCTGGTGACCCCTGTAGTGTAAAATGTCATTGCCATCACATTCCGTCCTAGTAAAAATAGTCATCAAGACAAATAAAAAGAGTGAAATTTCCCAGTAAACAAACAGAAATAAAAAATAAATTAATATATATACAAAAAAATAAAAAATAAATAAGGGTTTTTAACACTTCCAAACACTAAGGGTTCAATTTATAAAAATAATTTGATGTGAAAATGTCTCAAGCATTGAATAATTATGTATTTTGCCGTACAATGTTTATTTTCTGTGGTCTTCGGCGACATCTAATGGCCATAATGTAGTATTTTTCTTTAATGCCTCAGTCAGGAAAATACCGCTTTATGACCACTTGATGGAGCTGATGATAATGGGAAATAAACATCATAATTTTATTATTGTTTGTGACAGCTGAGCGAGTGCTTGGGATATACACACAGTAAAAATTCTTTTATAAATAAACCCCAAATGCCGCGTACACACAAACTGATTTTCTGTAGGGAAAAAAAACAGATGTTTTTTCCGACGGAATTTAGCTCAAGCTTGGCTTGCATACACACGGTCACACCAAATTCCAACCGTCAAGAACGCAGTGATGTACAACACTACGACAAGCTGAGAAAAATTTAAGTTCCGAACATGCGTTTAATTGTTTCTGAGCATGCATGTTTTTTTTCCCGTCGGAATTCCATACAGACGAACGATCTTCTGATAGGAATTTTCCGTTGGAAAAATAGAGAACATGTCCATCGGGGTACGTATACACACGGTCGAAATATCCAATGAAAAGCTCCCATCTGACTTTTCCCTTCGGAAATTCCAACCATGTGTACAGGGCATCAGAGTAAAAAAAAAAAGGGATTTTTAAATACAGCTTACCTGTAAAATCCTTTTCTTGGAGTACATCACGGGACACAGAGCGGCATATTCATTACTATATGGGTTATATGGAGTACCTTCAGGTGTGGACACTGGCAATCTCAAACAGGAAGTCCCCTCCCTATATAACCCCCTCCCCTAGAGGGAGTCCCTCAGTTTTGTAGCAAGCAGTATGCCTCCCAAAATGTTCCCCAAAAGAGGGGTGGGAGCTCTGTGTCCCGTGATGTACTCCAAGAAAAGGATTTTACAGGTAAGCTGTATTTAAAAATCCCTTTTTCTTTCTCGTACATCACGGGACACAGAGCGGCATATTCATTACTATATGGGATGTCCGAAAGCAATGCTTTAATGAGGGGAGGGAGACATCTTCCAAAGAAGGATTCAATTTAGAGGTATACTCAAATAATAATAATAATTCCAACTTAGTCAAGAAAAAACTTTTTTTTTTTTTTCTTTTTTACAACCAAGGGTGCCTCTGATCCCGAGGATCTTAAACTGCAGCCTGTAGTACTGCCTGTCCAAAGGCAGAATCCGCATTCCTTCTCACGTCTAGTTGATAAAACTTTGTAAACGTGTGGACTGATGACCACGTCGCCGCCTTGCATATCTGAGCCATAGAGATCTGATGGTGTGCTGCCCAGGAGGCGCCCATGGCCCTGGTAGAATGGGCCTTTACCGACAAAGGAGGAGGCAACCTCTTCAAACCGTAGGCTTGAATGATTAATTGTCTAATCCATCTCGAGATGGTGGATTTTGCAGCTGCCTGCCCCTTCTTGGGGCCATCTGGTAGAACGAACAACACATCTGTTTTCCAGATCTTTTCTGTAGCTTTAAGATAGGCCTTCATGGCCCGGACAATATCCAAGGTATGCAGCAACCCCTCCTTTCTAGATGTGGGTTTCGGAAAGAAGGATGGAAGTACCAAATCCTGGTTCAAGTGAAAATTGGATATAACCTTTGGTAGAAAGGAAGGATGGGGCCGGAGAACTGCCTGTGCTTATGTAGAACGAGATATGGTTCCTTACACGATAAGGCTGCTAATTCTGACACTCTCCTGGCCGAAACTATGGCGACCAAGAAAACCAACTTTCTTGTCAGTAAAACTAAAGGAATCTCAGCCAACGGCTCAAAGGGTTGTTTCTGTAGAGTGGACAGGACAAGATTTAAGTCCCATGGACAAATTGGTGACTTGACAGGAGGATTAATACGCAAGACCCCCTGTATGAAGGTCTTTACCAGCGAGTGGGTGGCCAGCGGCCTCTGAAACCACACTGACAGAGCTGAAATCTGTCCCTTGATTGTGCTTAATGCCAGGCCTTTATCCACTCCTAGCTGGAGAAAACTTAACACCCTATCAATGGTATATTTGCGGGAATTCCATCTTTTGGATTCACACCAGCCTACGTAGTTCCTCCACACCCTGTAATAAATCACCCTGGAGGCCGGCTTTCTAGCCCTAATCAGGGTAGGAATTACCTGCCTAGACAGACCTCTACCCCTGAGAATCAGGGATTCAGCCTCCAGGCCGTCAAATTTAGACGTTGTAATGTAGGGTGGAGGATCGGGCCTTGTGAGAGTAGGTCTGGTCGTAGAGGAAGAGTCCAAGGGTCTCCTACTGCCATCTTCAGGACTAGTGAGTACCATGTCCTCCGGGGCCAAGCTGGAGCTACTAGAATGACCGGCTTGTGCTCCACTCTGATCCTGCGCAACAGGCGAGGAAGTAACTGTAGCGGAGGGAATGCATATAGAAGTTTGAATTGATGCCAAGGGCAAACCAACGCATCGGTTCCGCAGGCCATAGGGTCCCTCGCTCGAGACACGAACCTGTCTAGTTTCTTGTTGAACCTGGATGCCATTATATCTACGTCTGGCATTCCCCACCTCTGGCAGATTGTCTGAAAGACCTGGGGATGCAGAGACCACTCCCCTGGCAACAGACTCTGGCGACTTAAGAAGTCTGCCTGCAGGTGTCCACTCCGGGAATGAATATCGCCGAAATGCAGGGTACATGAACCTCTGCCCACTGAAAAATCAAGCTCACCTCCCTCTGAGCGGCCTGACTCCTGGTTCCCCCTTGGTGGTTTATGTATGCCACCGCTGTGGCATTGTCTGACTGGATTCTCACCGGGAACCCCTGTAATCTGGAGGTCCATGCCAGAAGGGCTAGGCGAGCAGCTCTGATCTCCAAGATATTGATGGGGAGCTGCCTCTCTGTTTTCACCCAAGTTCCCTGGCGAGAGAACCCCTCGAAGACCGCCCCCCAGCCTGCCAGGCTGGCGTCTGTGGTAACTACCTTCCAGACAACAGGGCTGAAGGATCTTCCCTTTAGAAGATTCTGAGGGTTCAACCACCAGGCCAGGCTTTGTCGGACCCTTGATGATAGCGTCAAAGGGGACTCTAAGGCATGTGCTCTCTTGCCCCAGGCTGCTAGAATGGCTGCCTGTAGGACGCGAGTGTGGATCTGACCGTATGGTACTGCCTCGAACGTGGCCACTAGCTTGCCTAGTAATCGCATACACAGGCGAATAGTTGGTTTTTTCTTGCTTAGAACCAACTGAACCAACCCCTTGATAGCCTCGATCTTTACAAGGGGCAGGAACACCCTTTGCTGTTCTGTGTCTAACCTCATGCCGAGGTATTCCAACTGCTTTGTAGGCTGGAACGCTGACTTTTCCTGGTTTAGGACCCAGCCGAATCCTTCGAGGTACCGAACCGTGAGGTTTACTGCCTGTTGCAGACACGGCCGTGAGTGATCTATGATTAAAAGGTCGTCCAAGTACGCTAGGACTGTGACCCCTTGGATCCTTAAATTGGCCAGAACTGGGGCTAGGATCTTCGTGAATACCCGGGGGCCGTGGCCAGCCCGAAGGGGAGCGCCCTGAATTGGAAGTGTCGCTGCCCCACCGCGAAGCGTAAAAATCTTTGATGCGACTGAAAGATTGGTACATGAAGGTAAGCATCCTTTATGTCTATGGAGGCCAGAAAATCGTCCCTCTGAAGCGCGGCGGCTGCTGACCGGATGGATTCCATCCGGAAGGAACGAACCCTTAGGTAACCGTTTAACCTCTTTAGGTCCAAGATTGGCCTGACATCGCCGTTGGGCTTTGGTATGACAAAGAGATTGGAATAGAAACCTAGCCCTTGCTCTTGGGCTGGCACCTCTATTATTACGTCCTGGCAAAGCAGGTGATCCAAAGCTGCCAGCATTGAGGCCTTCCTTGCTGGATCCTTTGGTAGCCTTGACTCTTGAAAATGAGGCGGAGGAGGAAAGTTTAGAAACTCCAGTCTGTAGCCTGCGGTTACAGACGCCCGGACCCATTTGTCGGGGATCTTGGCTTCCCAAACTTCTGAGAAGAAACGAAGCCTTCCCCCCACCCGCGAGAGTGGGGGCGCCCCTTCATAAGGCAGACTTAGGGGCTGTCTTTTTTCGGCTTGCGATACCATGGCCTCTTACCCCCAGGGGCCTGTCCCTGCGATCTACTGTTAACGTTGGATCGTGCAGGCGGCCGTCGATACTGCCTGGAATTTGAGGGCCCTGAGACAGGAAAGAGCTGCCTTTTAAATGTAGGACCCCGGAATGTCTTTTTGACCGGTAAAAGGGTACTTTTGCCACTTGAAATAGTCTGAATGTATTTATCCAGATCCTCCCCGAAGAGTCGTCCTCCATGGAAGGGAAACCCTGCCAGAAGCTTTTTGCATGGGGGCTCCGCCGCCCAGTTCTTCAACCATAAGAGCCTTCTCATGTGCACCAAAAATAGTGATAAACGAGAGGCCTGCTGGATGGAATCCTTTATAGCATCTACAGCAAAACACAGAGCTCTGGGAATGTCAGAAAACTCTTCTGCTTGTTGGGTAGGCATGTCCTTTAACATTTCTTTTGTCTGGTCCTTTAACGCCTGACAAACTCCAATTGCAGCCACAGCTGGCTGTACCACTGCTCCTGCCGTAGCAAAGGATGCTTTTAAAAGTGTCTCTAACCGTTTATCAACCGGATCTTTAAACATATGTATGTTTTCCACCGGGCAAGTTAGTGATTTATTCACACATGAGATGGCTGCATCCACCACTGGGAGCCTCCACCTCTTGGAGAATTTTTCCTCCATGGGGTAAATGACCGCGAATCTCTTCGGTGGCAGAAAAATCCTGTCCGGCCGTTACCCAATCCCGAAAGATCAATTCCTCCAAGAGAGGATGGACCGGAAAAACTGCGTTGCTTAACGGAGCTTTCAAAGAGCCCAGAGAGGATACCGGAGGAACCTGAGGCTCTGGCAATGGTAAACTAAATGCCGAGCGGACCATGTCCGTCAAAGACTGTACCCACAGTCTCTCTGTCTGGGAGTCTGAAAATGGTTCCTCAGAGGTAGATCCCTCAATCCCTGAACCCTCTTGGTTCAGGTCTAGTTGATCCTCCTGCGATTCCAATTCCTCCGGAGAGAGAATCTCAGCATCTGAGGATACACCTCTTGGTGATGGGGATCTAACCCGTTTCTTGCCAGGAATAGCTCTAGCGATCAATGCTGCTATTCTCTCTTCTAGCCCCCCTAGGGATACGGCTAGCATCTCCTCTGTGATAAACACAGGGCTGGGCTGATCTGGGCCAGCCTCCGCACCAGACCCCCCTAATGGCTCATCCAAGGCGCCCTTTATGGGAATAAGTTGCGGGGAAAGTATCGGCATATCATCAGAATCAGAGGGGGAACCCCTTAGTTTTTTGGTCTTTTTTGTACCCTTTGACCCCGAACCTTTGGAAGCCATAATACAAAATCGAGGGACTCCGCCAACAACAACAGACTGTAGTGGCCAGGAGTACAAAACTAGAGCTTAGGGGACAATAGATCACTAATGCCCAAAAACTGATGGGGCCCCGTATGTTTTTTTTTTTTTAACTTAGTTTGCCAGCCTCCAACCTGCTGCAAAAAGAAGAATTTCTTGGCTTAACAAAAAAGGCATTGGAACAAAGTCCAGCATGTACTACCCCTCTTCCGCCACCGGGAGTCACTGTTCTGCCGCTCTGCGTCCTCTCCCTCTGAGATCAGCCTCAGACTGAGCACTGACAATGCCTGCTGATCTATAACAGCACAAGGCGCGCCCCTGTATGACGCTGCAGGCACGCCCCCCCCCCCGCCCTCCTCTCCGAACGGCGCGAAAAACGTCTATAAGACGTGCGCGCGCACGCGCGTGCGCGTATGCCGGAGCAGGAGGAACATGGAGGAGCCGCGCTGCTGGAGACCCAGGACTGCAGTATCAGGCAGCAGATTCAAACCCCCGGCCAGGTAGGACTCTCCAAAAGGCCCCATAGGGATCCTTACCAGTCCTAGGAAGAAAGCAGCAGGTAGCTAGCAACACCATTCTTAGACAGGGGAACCTAGTGATGGGGGAAAAGGGATCATCCTGTCTTTCTCAGACATAGTGAGCAAGGTTGCCAATGCAGAGCATACTTAGGCTACCCCCCTATTAGGTTACCCCGGAGAGCCTGCTGTCGAACCAAGTCCCGCAGGCTCCCCTCTTACCTGCTCCATGCTGCAGGATGTTTGTCCAGCAAAACGATCCAATCTTCTCCCATCTCCGTGGGTAGCGTAGTAGACCTTCAGGCCCTGGGGTCCTATGAAGGTACCCACTGTCCTGGACCTATATAGCACCCTGGCAAACAGGAACTTATGGTTTTTACAAACTCCAAGTCCTGGGCCCAGGGTCCAGCCCTCCAAAGAGGAGCATTATAGGCAAAACCCCACGGTTTGGGGCCCGGGTACTGTCCACTTTGGCACTGAGGCTCCTTGGACAGATCCGGTTAGCCCGCCCTTAATCCCAAGGATGTGGAGCAAAGCTATTCCGTGACCAACACCTAAGACACTGGCGAAAAAACTGAGGGACTCCCTCTAGGGGAGGGGGTTATATAGGGAGGGGACTTCCTGTTTGAGATTGCCAGTGTCCACACCTGAAGGTACTCCATATAACCCATATAGTAATGAATATGCCGCTCTGTGTCCCGTGATGTACGAGAAAGAAATGTGGCTTTGGATGTATTTTAACCTAACCCTAACACTTAACTTCCCCCTAACACTGAACACTTACCCTAACCCTGCAACTTAACCCTTGACCTTAGGGGAGTGGGATAAATGATGGCTATCCAACGTTTAGCAGCAGAAAAAAAAAAGTACTATGAAGGAAATCTCTTAACATTACAGCAAATTCTGGTTTTGCTATTTAATTTTTTTAATGGGCCTCTTATTTTTATATGGTTATATTTGGCTGGTGTTCTGCTTTAATTGCAGTCTGTGTCCCTGCTGGGGAAAAAGCACCCCTCTTTCTGTCCCGATGACAATTGTCACCGGGGCCAGAAAGTGAAGAGGTAATCCAAAATCTTACAGTTGGCACAAGAATAAGAGAAGAGAATAAATCTTCCAATGAGGACATCTGTTTCAGTAACAACTGTCTAGGAAGTGATTTCCCACCACTTTGTAGAGATTTCCTGCTGTGTTCTGTGCTGTGTGGGGATTCCAAATTAGAAATCTCTTAATGGAACACAGAGAGCAAAAAATAAATAAAAAAGTTGTAACCTACTCTATCCCAAACTAGAAAATAAAGTTTTTGGTTTTAAAAATCTTTGAATTGGCTTAACAAGCAGGCATTAAAGGGTCACAAAAGGAATTTTTTTTTTTTTAAATAACAAACATGTTATACTTACCTCAACTGTGCATTTAGTTTTGCACAGAGTAGCCCCGATCCATGTCTTCTGGGGTCACTCGGCGGCTGTCTCTTGTCCTCCCCGCAATTACTCACCACAGTCATGCGAGAGCTCGCATGGTGGTCAGTAATTGCGGGCGCGCTCCCGTAATACAGCGAGTGGCCATAGCCGCTCGCTGTATCACTCGGCCCCGCCATTTGGCGCGCCGCATCACTGGATGTGATTGACAATGGCTGTGGAGCACTGGGCTGTGGAGGGGCGGGGCAGCCGGCTCAGGCCTGGCTGGACTTCACCTTTAAACTCACTCCCACCCCCATTCTAACTACACTGTAAATAAAGATGTTTATACTTACCTATTCTGAGGGTGCTCCGGTCCAGTCTCATTATCTCTATAGCCGCCTACTTCAGTGAAAAAGAGAGATCTTTCACAACAGCTACAGTGCTTGGGTAATGTTGTCACTCATAGGCCTACTATGGGGCATCCATTTTTGGCTGTCCCTCCTCAACACTGAAGCTAGAGCTGGGAGCCAATCATGTGACTGGACCGGATCACTCTCAGAATAGGTAAGTCTAGATATCTTTCCTTTACAGGTTAGTTAGAATTGGGGCAGGAGCAGGTTTAACTATATTAACAATATATTTGACTGGAATTCTATTTTAAAGGTGTTGTAAAGGTTTGTTTTTTTATTTTCTAAATAGGTTCCTTTAAGCTAGTGCATTGTTGGTTCACTTACCTTTTCCCGATTTCCCTTCTAAGTGTTTTTTTTCTTTGTCTGAATTTCTCACTTCCTGTTTCTCCTCAGTAAGCTTGCCCCCATCATCCATGGGGGTTAGTCAGCCAGAACAGCTTACTGAGGAGGAACAGGATGTGAGAAATTCAGACAAAGAAAACAAAGAAAAAAAACATTTAGAAGGGAAATCAAAGGAAAAAGTAAGTGAACCAACAATGCACTAGCTTAAAGGAACCTATTTAGAAAATACAAAACAAACCTTTACAACCCCTTTAAACATGTAGATACAATGTATATTTAGTTTTAAAAAGGATGTAGTGTGCTTTGCACTAGTTCAGTGGAGGACCTTTTTTTGGTTTCTTTTAGGTTCCTTACCAAAAATTGTTGGGTTTTATTTTACAAAGTGAAAATTCTGCACTGTTTTAATAAATCAACCCCAATGTTTTGTAACATTTCCTATATTTCAGTATTATGTATTATATTTTGGCTTATATTATATAATGTTCAAAATATGGATTTTGTAGTAGTTTAAAGGTTTTAAATTTTTTTTTTTTTTTTTGCAGGGGCCTTTCATCAAATGTCAGTAAAACGATCCTAACCTTCAGCCACTATGAATCTCTACAGCTTACCAAATGATTCCACGCCAGACAATGAAACTTTAGCCATTCTTGAGAATAAACTCATCTGGATTGCCTTACCTGTTGTGTATTCACTGGTGGTTTCAATCAGTGTTCCGGGCAATATTATTTCACTATGGATTTTAATATTGCACTCTAAACCAATAACATCTTTAATAATCCTCATGATCAACCTGAGCATCACAGATCTGGCTCTTGCCGTGTTTCTTCCATTCCAAATAAACTACTACTATAATGGGAACAATTGGGTTTTCGGTAAAGATCTTTGTAATGTGGTGACGATCATGTTTTATGTGAATATGTATTGCACAATACTGACAATCATGTTGATCAGCATTGAACGTTACTTGGGTATTGTCCATCCCATGAAGTCAAGTATGTGGAGGAGGAAAAGATACGCTGTTGGAGCAATTATTATCATTTGGACCACAATACTTGCTGCATTCTATCCTATGGAATCGACTGACTTAACCTATGAAGTGACACATCTAAACAAAACAACATGCTTTGATGTTCTCAAGTGGAACATGCTACCAAACATAATGTCCTGGGCAGCCTTCATTATTGTACTTTTTTTCATTTTATTCTTAGTACCCTCCATTGTTACTATTGCTTGTTATGTTTGCATTATTCGGCAAGCTTATTCAGACATCCAACAGACATGGAACTGGGCAGGAGAGGAGATCCATCAAGCTTGCCGTATTTGTTCTCATAATATTTATTACCTGCTTTGCTCCCAACAATGTCATTCTTCTTGTACATACAATTGTGCGCCTTTTTTTTAACAAAAGTTACTACCATGCTTACAAACTCTCACTTACTCTCAGCTGCTTAAGCAGCTGCGTGGACCCTTTTCTTTATTATTTTGCTTGTAAAGACTTTCGACAGAAAGCATTAGATTTATGGCATCGGAGATTCAGAAGAATGGAGACCAGGCGCGGTAGCGTGTTTTCGGCACTTACATTTTCCAGTGGACAGATTGAGATATTAGAAAATGGAAACAATCACAAACATGAATGTAAAAATCGTGAAAGTGATATGTAGCTTAATTTTTGTTGGACTTCCTCAAGGAAAAATGGGATTTCAGTCTATCAGCATTCAAAGCAGATCAATGGGAATATTAACAACCAAGCCTTCGGGTTTGTATGATCAATGAAACATCGGACACGGAAAGAATCACTGTATGAAACATGTGTAATAAAAAAGACTTCAACAATAAAGTGTACATAACAAATTAGTGCCAATTTAAAAAAATTGGAGAAAGTCAAACCAGAGATGCTGTCCATATTTACCAGCCTGATTTTTTTTCTGATCTGCAAAAGAAATATGACAGCTGAAAATAACTGGGTAATATTACAACAAAAGCACCTCTACTTTTCTTTTCCTCTATTTTTTTTTTTTAGAAAGCTGCTTAAATCTGTTTAATAACATAGAATTGGTGACCAAAAGATACTTCATTGACTGGAGCAAATTAAAATGCACTATTCTATGCGGATTAAAATGCTTCTTACACCTTATATACATTTACCAACCCTCAAAAATTTAAGTGACAGCACGCCTGTTGCTTTCCTATAATTCAGGACTCTTTCAGGTTTAATACTCTAAACAGCAGAAAAAAGTTGCTTTTTAATAAAAACAAAGAAAACTCCAAAAATCGAGTGGGCTTGTAATTGTTTTGTTTTTTCCCGGCTAAGTTGCATTTTAATGTGTTTCTATCCAAATTTTTTTAAAGTGTGGTTAGCAGTTTTGATTAGGGTTGTGCCGATACCACTTTTTTAGGACTGCGTACAAGTACCGATACTTTTTTTCATGTACTCGCCGATACCGAATACCGATACCTTTTTAAATGTCATGTGACAGTTTTCAAACCACAATACAGACTAAGGATATTTTCTTTAGAATTATGAAGAACTCTAACTCAAGACATTATAAAACAAAAATGAGTAAAAATCAATAAAAAAAATTATTTGCTTGTCACGCAGTAGTAAAAAAACTCAAATAATTTTCACAGAACATGTTGATAAATACAAAAAAAGTATTCGGCCAGGCATCGGGAGCATTTGGGCGAGTACAAGTACTCCCGCAAATACTCAGTATCGGGTTCCGAAACTAGTATCGGTATCGGGACAACCCTAGTTTTGATCTCAAAAAATATTTACCTGTTACAACTAATATTTAAAGGGGTTGTAAAGGTTTGTTTTTTATTTTCGAAATAGGTTCCTTTAACCCCCTCGGGGTGGATTTTTAATGCAAAAAATCGGTAACCCTGAGTCACGCTTGGGGTGGATGTGCAGAGTTTGCAGAATTTGCAGCGTGTGCTGGCTTACCTGGTATCCAGGCAGGGTACTGTACTTACCTTGTCCCTGGATCCAGCCATGCATCCACACTGTGTGAGCGAGTGGCGTCCTCCATTCGACTTACACAGTGCCCGCGCGCCGCCGATCTCCGTTCCCTGCGACGTAACGGCGCACGGGGATGGAGACCGGCGGCAAATTCAAAAAAGTAAACAAACACATTACATACAGAATACTGAAATCTTATAGATTACAGCACTGTATGTAAAAAATACACAACCCCCTTGTCCCTAGTGGTCTGCCCAGTGCCCTACATGTACTTTTATATAATAAAAACTTTTTTTGTGCCTGCAAACTGTAGATTGCCCATAGCAACCAAAAGTGTCCCTTTATGTCAAAAGTGATTTTAGAGCAGCTGGAAAACAGCGATAATAAATTATAATCACTTACAGAACTGAGCGATAGCGATTTGTGGGGAAATTCGTCATAAAAAAATAAAAGTAATGCCAGCGGCAATTCTGCAACTGAGCAAATTTCAGTGATTTTGATTTGATTACATTAGTGAATAATTTTTATTATAATTACATTATCATTTGTTATAATTATTTATAGTTATTTATTATATTATAATTTTATGATTTTACTAGACTATTGTTTGGACAAATTTAAGTGAGTTATTCCTAAGAATTGCAGGCCTACAGTATAAAACGCAAATTTCCATGCAAAATAATTGTACCGCTTTTGGTACGTAATTCCAGACAGAATCATACTGCCAGGGAGGTTAAAGGAGTTGTAAATAAAATTACTGTTTACAGGGTGGAGAGACATAATAGTTAACTGATTCCTTTTAAAAATGATTAAAAATAGATAAAAATCAATCATACAATTTACCTGCAGTTTCTAGTTTTGTTTTTGCATGTTGTTTTCTGCCTGTGCTGTACAGAGCCACAGAGCCAATACAGGGCAGTGATGGTTTGGAAAACTAAACTGATTGGTGCTGAGGGGTTTTAGACACACAGTAATCACACCTCCTTGATTAGTGACCACAGAGAGAAAGCTCCAGGACTGTGGTTATCAGGAAACAGACAACCAGGAAGTGTGGAGATCAGAGAAGAATTACAGCAACTTGAGAGCAAAAACGAACAATGAGGACATGAAAACAGCACTGCATTGAGGTAAAGGAAGCTATTAAGATAAAAAAAAATCCTTTACAAACCCTTTAAGCTAGTGCATTGTTGGTTCACTTAACTTTTCCTTCGATTTCCCTTCTAAAGGTTTTTTTTCTTTGTTTTCTTTGTCTGAATTTCTCACTTCCTGTTCCTCCTCAGTAAGCTGTTCAGTAAGCTGTTATGGCTGATTAACCACCGCTCGGATCATGGGGGAAAGCTTACTGAAGAGAAACAGGAAGTGAGAAATTCAGACAAAGAAAAAAAACATTTGGAAGGGAAATCGAAGGAAAAGGTAAGTGAACCAACAATGCACTAGCTTAAAGGAACCTATTTAGAAAATAAAAACAAACTTTTACAACCCCTTTAACTGTTGCATGAAACCAGGACAATAATTCACAAAAATGCTACTTTAACTCATATAGTGGTTGTGAACCCATGGAATTTTCCCACAACCAAAGAATAAGGGTCACCCCCAGAAACGTTGTGAAAATGTATGAATGAATACATTTAATTAAAGTAAATCTAAACGTTAACAATCATGTTATACTTTCCTGCTCTGTGCAATGGCTTTGCACAGAGAGGCCCTGATCCTCCTCTTCTTGGATGCCCCACTGGCACTCCTAGCCCCTCCCTCACAACAAGTGCCCACCTAGAAAACTGCTTGCTATGGGGGGGGACATATGCAGGCTCGCTCTAAAACAGTGTAGCCAACCTACCAGACTGAAATTTACTGACATAACACCCACAATTTACAGTTTTAAGTGCACATTTCAGTATTTACATTACAAACAATAAAAAATGTATTTAGCAATGTGATTTAAGGTAGATATTAAGGCAAAAAAAAATGTGTCTTATTTTATTAGGAAGTGGCAGTGCCTTGCTCTGATCTCACAGAACCAAACATGAGGCTCCAGCCGTTCCGCTCAGCTTCCTTGCACCATGACCTTACATGACTAGCTCAAGCACCACCTCTGCCAGACCCGTCCCATGCTGGTGCCACCTGAACATACTGTAGCAAGCACTCAGATGCTCTCGGGCATGCGCAGTTCCGAGCCCAGCATCATAGCCAAATGTTTTGCTGGCAACTTTTTCCTGTTACTGGCAAGAGAAAAGTACTCCATAAGACACACAGAGAGAGGTTCTGCCCCACACCCATTCCCTCCTCGCTGGCTTTAGTTGACTGCAGCAGGAGCCGATGCTGCTGTCTCTAAGCAAATGAGAAGTGAGAGACCCAAGAGAGTTTTGGCTCCTGTGCACATAGCTGGGTCGAGATCAGACCCAGGTTAGTATAAGTGTGGGGATCCAGGGGGAAGTAAAGCTACACTGCACATAAAGGTAAAACAAACTTCTGCTGTTACAACTGCTTTAAGTTTACATTTATAGGTCACATAACTTAATTTCTTTATTCACCTCAGCACAGTCCAGGTGCATTCAAGGTGGATAGAGATTATCTGACTAGGCGGTTGAACACAAGTCGATTGGTAGATTGATTTCTGGTCAACTGCGGTAATCTACAGTGGGTCACATGGTGTGGCGACATCACTTATTAAGCCAGGTGTAGACATGGCTTACTTAGTAGAAGAAGCAGAGCTTGCACACTGTGGTGTCAGCGCTGCAGAGGCTCAATGAGACCTCATATCATTGCCACCAATGACAGGGAAGGGCAAGTGACTGTCAAGCTTTATAGGTTCTCTGTTTATAAGGAACAGAGACATTATAAATATCTGTATATTTAAATATTTACTTTACATTTCTGGTGCGCACCTTAAGAAACTCTTGACTACAGCTTTAAATTATTGGCCTTAGTAGAAAATGTTCACTTAGAAAAAAAAGCTATGTTCACTTTAACCACTTGAGAGCCACGCTATAGACGAAAGACCTCCACAGCGCAGCTCTCAACTGCCGGGTCGACGTCCCTGGACTTCCTTTTATGTGCATTCCCCACGCGCGCCGCTGGGGGTGCGTAGCGGGTAAACACTGTGCCCGGCGCATCACTGAGAAGCCAATGAGCGTGCCTGGTGGCAGCGATGTCCTCCGGGTACCCGCGATCAGCGGTGACAGCAGGGAAGTCGAGCACTGTGTGTAAACACAGAGCTCCATGTGCTGTCAGGGAGAGAGGAGACTGATGCTGTGTCCCTTGTACATAGAGACACAGCATCGGTCACCTCCCCCAGTCAGTCCCCCTCCACACACAGTTAGAACACACCCAGTGAATACATTTAACCCCTTCCTCACCCCCTAGTGTTAACCCCTTCCCTGACAGTCACATTTATACAGTAATCAGTGCATATTTATAGCACTGATCACTGTATAAATGTGAATGGTCCCAAAATTGTGTAAAAAGTGTCCGATATGTCCGCCGCAATAATCATAAATCTATCCCCTATTTTGTAAGCGCTATAACTTTTGCGCAAACCAATCAATATACGCTTATTGAGATTTTCTTTACCAAAAATATGTAGAAAAATTATGTATTGGTCTAAACCGAGAAAAAAAAAATTTTTTTTTTAAAAATTGGGATATTATTATAACAAAAAGTAAAAAATATTGTGTTTTTTTTTTCAAAATGTTCTGTCTTTTTTTGTTTATAGCGCAAAAAAATTAAAAAATCGGAGAGATGATCAAATACCACCAAAAGAAAGTTCTATTTGTGGGAAAAAAAATAGTAAAAATATAATTTGGGTACAGTGTTGTATGACCGCGCAATTGTCATTTAAAATGCGTCAGCGCTGAAAGCTGAAAATTGGTCTGGGCAGGAAGGGGGTTTAAGTGCCCAGTAATGAAGTGGTTAAGTAACCCTTCACGTACAGGGGAAATTTAGGTTTCAGGTTTTGCCTTGTCCATACTTTATACACAAGGCTAGCTGAACATTTACTTTGCTCATTGAATAGTATCTACTCCTTAAGTGAGTCAACTTCAAGGTGCGTGCCTGTAATGTAGTGCTCCAATACACACTGGAGAAAAATATTTTGTAAGGTTATTTTGCAAAAACATATTTTTTTTGACAGGTTAACTTTAGAAAACAACATCAAAATAATTGAAATCATAAAAATTGTGAAAAATTGGAACTTGTTGAATAATTTACAATATCTATAAGGTCCTGTTTACATGTGGTAAAAAGTAGATGTTACTGCAACTCACTAATCACTGTGCACTGCGCTGTGCAACTGGTGATGTGAATGGATCCTAAGGCCCCGTACACACAATCAAAATTTCCGATGGCCTAAAATCCCAAAAATTTCGGCGGAATTTCATTCAAGCTGTCTTGCATACACACTGTCAGACAAAATTGCAACTGTCCAAAACGCAGTGATGTAAAACACTACTACGTGCTGAGAAAAATGAAGTTCAATGCTTCCGAGCATGCATCGACTTGATTTCGAGCATGCATGGGTTTTTTCTCCGTTGGAGTTGCACACAGACGATAGGAATTTATCGTTTTTTTTCCATCAGAAAAAAATAAAACATGTTCTATTTCTAAACACTGATGACTTTTTTCATTGGAAATTCGGATCGTGTGTACGCGGTAAGAGGTTTCAGTAAAGGTTATTTTCGGTTTCCTGTTACATTCATGAGAACTTGAATAATTTGCCTATGGCTCAATGAAATAAAAATCATAACTAGAGATTAAAGAACTAGTTAATTTCCGCTGTGCTGATGATTTGTCTGATATGCTACCTTTATGTGTTTCACGGCATAAACACTTGAAAAATGTTCCACTGTTGCTTTTTTAAAATGTAAAAAAAAAATAATGTGAGGTTCTTCAGAAAATCCCCAATTTTTTATTTTACCTGATCATATCTAGAAGGGTGTTCACATGAAAATGTTATGGAGGATGATGTACCTGGGATAATGTCATTTTTTAAAGTGTGGGCATGTAAGGAGATAGTGAAAAGAAAAAAATCTGAACAAAAGTATTGGGGAAGTTGACAATAAAGACTACTGTCACTGGGAGAAAATGAAAAAAAAAAAATCCAAACCTTTGAGTTGTCACCAAAATAGGGTGGATCTTCAAAGAGGGACACTTGTTCCAGTGACACTTGTATCCTCAATTTAGAGGGATTTTTTACTATTGCGGGAAATCAACCCACAGGAAGTGATGGAAAATGGCACACAGAAGTAAAAAAAAATATCTGGGGAGGGATTTAACAATTTCTTACACTATCCAAAACCAAAAAAATATTTTGAACTTAGATATACATCCATTATTGTGGATCATCTAATTAGCACAAATAGTACCAACAGGTTTAATGGGAAATTTATATAAGTAGATGCTCTTATTGATAAGGAATGCTCAAGGATAAAAACAGTTTTGTGCTGCTATGACTTAGCAAAGTTGAAGTATGTTCAGAACAAAAACAAGAATAAGCCAAAACAGCAGTAGATATGACAGGATTTAAAGGATATGTTCCACACGTTTTTAGACTCATCGGTTTGATTTGCTAGCAGATTCATCTGTATGACACCTAAAATCGCAGTGCGGGTGTGCCGAGATTGACACACGATAAATCATGCTGCAAAAAGTTCAGGAACTACTTTTGAGCGGCAAGCTTTACGCAATGCGGGTTGCCGCAATTGCAGTGTGATTTATCATGCGACAATCACGGCACACCCGAACTGCGATTTTAGATATCACTCAAATGAAAGGCATCACCAATCTACCCACGATTCAAAACGCTGAAGTGTGAATACAGCCCTAGGTCGAACATGTAAGGCCACGTACACACGATCGGTCCAACCCGATGAGAATGGTCCAACGGACCGCTTTCATCGGTTCAAAGACTGATGGTCTGATGTGCGTACACACCATCAGTTCAAAAACCGATCGTGTCAGAATGCGGTGCCGTAAAACACAATGACGTGCTGAAAAAAATGAAGTTCAATGCTTCCAAGCATGCTTTTGCGTACTAACCATCGGTTTGGACCAATGGTCAGGCATCCATCAGTCCGATTTTAAAGCAAGTTTTCAAACTTTGGTCCGACGGGCCGTACACACGGTCGGTTTGGACAGATGAAACTGGACTTAAGTCCATTTTCATCGGTTTGGACCGATCGTGTGTACGCAGCCTAACATGTTCCTGCTCCTCAATCTCCCCTCCCTGTGACAGCGGACCGCTGGCACTACTGAAAAAAGCTTGGTCATGAGGGGCTCCACCAGTATGGTTGCATCAGTAAGAGAATGAACTATAGTGAAAAAGGGTAGAAAGTATGGGAATCCCACCTAATAAGGAATAGTGCAGTACTCACACGATATTATCGGGGTGCAAACAAAAATACGGTATGACAAAAAATATAAAAATAAAAAAGAGACAGACTGCTGCATACCCTAAAGTTAACTACAAATTTATTGAAAAAAGTATTAAAAAGAACACACACACACACACACCACATTATATGTATATATATATAAAAGGCATCAAAAATGGGTCCCCTAAAAATAGGTAGACCTACCCAGATACCTACCCTACCCATCCGCGTGTGTCTCCACAATACCTGAAGCGCTGCTCATTATGAAAAGTGCTTTATCCGGTGAGATGATAGTGGGATCTTATATCAATTAGAGGACAATGATTGATGTCCAGTGTCTCTAATGATAGTTTTATAGTGCCAATGTCCTAAAAGGAAATAAAAAATCTTCAGTCTCCAGTCCACAAAGTAGCTCAATGTAGAGCGTAGTGCTTGTCATCACTATATATTATTCATGTCTCCATGCGATATCCCTCAGGTAGCTTGAATGAAGGCTCCAGGTGCTAGTATCACCGAGCTGGCAAAGGGAAAAAGGGAAAGATAGCAAGGCTAGGATATGTATGGGGGGGGGGGGGTCTCTGTACCCCACGAGTTTACATGTTTCGTTCCGCAACTCTGGGAATTTTGTCAGAACTGGGGAGCTGTTAACCTGCACTCCTTAAAAAGGGGAGCAAGAGCTACCTACAATCAACCTGGATAACTTTCAGGTGTTGCCGACCGGTTTTCCTGTTAACCATTTCCTGTGAATTACCTAGTGCTCAAAGTTTTTTGTTATTTTGAACTTACATTTAAAAACAAAGCAGTGTTGGCGTGTGCTGCCCTACACAAAACATTTAACCTTCTCCTTAATGGAGTACATACAAAACATACGTTCATACACCACTGTCCTGTGTTGGAACCATTAGGGATAAATTTCAACAGCAATTGGTCTTTCTTATGTTGGGGGGTATTTGTGTATTGTGTGAAGGGTGGGTGCGCTATTTATTACTTTTGACCCTCCTTCGGGAGGATCGTGTACTTTTCTTATATTAGTTACCAGCATATACCGTTGTGTGTGGGGGGGGGGGGGGTATCCATAGGGAATTATCTGGGTAGATCCACACCTATTTTTAGGGGACCCATTTTTTATGGCATATTATATATATATATATATATATATATATATATATATATATATATATATATAATATATATATATATATGTTCTTTTTGATACTTTTTTCAATAAATTTGTAGTTATGTTAACACTTTAGAGTGTGCATCAGTCTATCTCTTTTTTATTTTATATATTATTTTGCTTTGAACTGCAATGATTTCCTGGCTTTTAAAAAAATCAAAATAGTATCCTGTAATATAACTGTATTTCCTGTAAGATGATATATGGAGATCTATCACATTAGATGTCATACTGCAGATGGTTCATATCAAGCTTTTTTGCTGTACTTGTTAACATTGAAAACTAGTTATTCACAGGAGCCAGTTTTTCCCTTACATTATTTAGACTTATGCCGCGTACACACACGGTCGTTTTTTGCGATGAAAAAAAACAACGTTTTTTTTAAAACGTCATTTAAATTGATCGTGTGTGGGCAAATCATTGTTTTTTGTCTTAAAAAAAAACGACCAAAAAAAAAATTCCAACATGCTTGAATTTTTTGTGTCGTTTTTCAAAACGTCGTTTTTTATGTCATAAAAAGTGATAGTGTGTGGGCAAAACAAAACGACGTTGAAAACGACGTTTTTAAACCCGCGCATGCTCAGAAGCAAGTTATGAGACGGAGCTTCAATGGAAAAGAGTGCCGTCAAACGTGGTGTATACGTCACCACCGGCTTTGCTAGAGCTTTGTAGAAAAACGATGGTGTGTATGGCAACAACGTCGTTTTGGAAAATTAAGTTTGAAAAACATCGTTTTTTTTCATGATTAAAAACTTCGTTTTTTTTCATCGCAAAAAACGACCGTGTGTACGTGGCATTAGACTACCAATTTCTAGATGTAATTACAATTAAGTGTTGCAGCACATATGTTTTTAATATCAAGCAAGTTAGTCAGATACAGTGCCTTGAAAAAGTATTCATACTCCCTGAAATTTTTCCACATTTTGTCATGTTACAACCACAAAAATTAAATGTATTTTTTTGTGATAGAGCAACACAAAGTGGTATGCAACGGAAGGTCCTACACTCCACTTGAGTGCTTATCATGTCCACTTATATCACTTGTCTGTCATAGATCAATAAGATATCAGGTATTCCAGCTGTTCTCAACACCACAACTTGTGCAACCTTATATACAGTTTAAGGAGGAGGTAACCAGAACATAAATTACCATTAGCTAATTAACTAATCATGTACCCAGACTAGGCGACTCAGATATAACATTTCAGAGTAGATGTCCCGTCTCCGCTCACCTTCTATACAATACACATTATAATAAATTTAAACACAGGACATGTTCACACAATAGCAGGGTCAATTAGCATCTAACAGTATGTGTCTCAACATGATGAATGAGTCACTCTTACAATTAACCCCTTGAGTTCAGAATCAACAACCAGTAAATAGTTCTTTACAGATACCGATACCATATCAATATATGTGAGATATTAATTACATAATAATCCCATTCTCAGGTAATCCAAGATCAAATTTCTCCAGTCATCCTATGCCCCTAGTGGACATAGGATGATTTTAGACATAAGATGGTTCAGGGATGTCCCGGATGAGTCTGTCACATGGTACATAATTGTGAAGTGGAGGGAAAATTATAAATGGTTTTCAATTTTTTTTTACAAATAAATATCTGAAAAGTGTAATGTGCATTTGCATTCAGTTCCCTTTACTCTGACACCCCTAACTAAAATATAGTGGAACCAATTGCCTTCAGAGCTTACCTAATTAGTAACAGAGTCCACCTGTGTGTAATTTAATCTCAGCGTAAATACAGCTTTTCTGTGAAGCCCTCAAAGGTATGTATGCCTTGTACACATGGTGTGAGTGCATCGGAAGAGCAGGTTCTCTATCTAAGGTCTGTCAGACTTCCAAAAAACAGAGGGAGGCTACACACGGCCAGACTTTTTTCCTCTGAAAATCCGGCCGTGTGTATGAGGCATTAGAAAACTTTTGTGAACGAAGATTCACATCATGAAGGCCAAGGAACACACCGGACAGATCAGGGATACAGTTGTGGAGAAGTTTAAAGCAGGGTTAGGTTATAAAAAAATATCCCAAGCTTTAAACATCTCGTGGAGCACTGTTCAATCCATCATTCAAAAATGGAAAGAGTATGGTACAACTGCAAACTTACCAAGACATGGCCGTCCACCTAAACTGACAGGCTGGGCAAGGAGAGCATTAATCAGAGAAGCAGCCAAGAGTCCCATGGTAACTCTGGATGAGCTGCAGAGATCCACAGCTCAGGTGGGAAAATCTGTCCACAGGAAAACTATTAGTCTTGCACTCCACAAATCTGGCCTTTATGGAAGAGTGGCAAGAAGAAAGCCTTTGTTGAAAGAAAGCTATAAGAAGTCCTGTTTGCAGTTTGCGAAAAGCCATGGGGTGGACACAGCAAATGTGGTAGAAGGTTCTCTGGTAAGATAGGACCAAAATAAAAATTTTTGGCCTAAAAGCAAAATGCTAAGTGTGGTGGGAAACTGACACTGCACATCAACCTGAACACCCTTTTATTCAACAGTCATAGGGAAGCTGGTCAGAGTTGACGGGAAGATGGATGGAGCCATATACAGGGCAATATTAGAAGAAAACAGGGAAGCTGGTCAGAGTTGATGGGAAGATGGATGGAGCCAAATACAGGGCAATATTAGAATAAAACCTGTTAGGGCCTTCAAAAGTCTTGAGACTGGGGTGGAGGTTCACTTTCCAGCAGGATAACAACCCTAAACATACAGCCAGAACTACAATGGAATGATTTCGATCAAAGCATAGTCATGTGTTAGAATGGCCCAGTCAAAGTCCAGACCCAAATCTAATTGAGAATCTGTGGCAAGACTTGAAAATTGCTGTTTACGGACACCCTCCATCCAATCTGACAGAGCTTGAGCTTTTTTGCAAAGAAGGATGGGTAAAAATGTCACTCTTTAGATGTGCAAAGCTGGTAGAGACATCCCCAAAAAGACTTGCAGCCTGTAATTGCAGTTAAAGGTGATTCTTCAAAGTATTGACTGGGGGCTGAATACAAATGCGCGCCACACTTTTCTGATATTTATTTTGTAAAAAAAAATGTAAAAACCATTTATCATTTTCCTTCCACTTCACAATTATGTGCCACTTTGTTCATTATACAAAAAAAGGGGGGTATTCCGGCGCTCGTAATGACTTGATGCCTGGGAAGCAACAGTAATAGTGGTAACTTTAACAGTACCTATAGATAGGGTCTCACGGATAAATGAACTAGGAGAAGACAGCCTTCCCTTTAGAGGGTGTCCATGACCTCTGTCAGCAGTTCAAGAAAAAAGGAGGAGGGGTGGAAGCGCCAACTTCAAAAAATACATTTTTAAAAGAGCATTCTACATGAAATGAAATGTAGTATACTCACAGGTTCGCTGGGAGTAGTAGTCCATCGGGGGTGTCTTTTAAAATCGGTGGGTGCCACCAATGTGCCACTTTGTGTTGGACTATTACATAAAATCCCAATAAAATACATCTATCATTTTTGGTTGTAACATGACAAAATGTGGAAAATGTCAAGGGGTGTGAATAATACTTTTTCAAGGCACTGTAGTTCTACTTCATAGGAGATTCAAGTAGTAAAAAAGGAAAACATAATGGGGTAGATTCATGTAGCAATTACTCCGGCGTTTTTAGAGATGTGCGGCGTAACTGTTATTTTGCACCGTCGGATCAATGCGCCGTACCTATTATACCAGATCCGCCTTCAAATCGGCTACTTTTTTCCGGCGTAACTTTTCCACGCCGGCGTGTCTTTGGCGCATCTTTACGCGGGACAGATCAACCGTTCCCACAGATTATCTATTCAAATATGCAAATGAGGGAGAACCGCCGATTCAGAAACGCACGTTTCTCTGGCGCCGGCGTAACCCGGTGCGCGTAACTGCAATTTTCTGCGGAAAGTCACCCCTCATAAAGCAGGGGTAACTTTGCACAGGAGTTGAACAGATCAGCTGGAGAGCAGCTAAAGCAACACTGTTACAGACGAATTGAGCTAAAACACTTGCTGGACAACACATCTGTCTGCCAACATGCCAGGGGCAGCCTTGCTCATAGCCCTACAGCGTCGACGTGCACGTAGGAGGGCACGGGAGAGGATATTCTGCACGCGCATTGACGTGTTTGGCATGAGTGATTTGGAGGTGTTTTGGCCTATTCAGATTCAGCCCTGAAGCCATCCTGGAACTAACCACAACCCTGCAGGATGACATCACCAGCCAGACACACCGCTCACAAGCAGTGCAGCCACTGGTGAAGGTACTGGCAACACTCCATGTCCTTGCCAGTGGATCATTCCAGCGTACAAGTGGAGTGGTGGCTGGGATGTCACAATCCACCATGAGCAGATGTGTGCACCAGGTTGTCCCTGCAATCCTCAGACGCATGGCCAACCAAATTATCAAACCCACCACTGAGGACCTGCGGAGGAAGGCAATGACAGATTTCTACAACCTTGCCAGATTCCCTCGCACTGTGGGGGCAATTGATTGCACATATGTGGCTCTACGGCCCCCCCGGGACACAGAGCACATATACTGCAATCTGAAGCATTGGCATTCCATCAATGTACAGGTGATAGTCGATGCCCAAGGCCTCATATGGCACGTCCGTCCGTGCCAAGGACCCCGGTCCAGCGATGACAGCTACATATACCGTCAAAGCACCATCTCCACAGAATTTGAACAGAACGTGTATGGGGACAGCTGGCTGGTTGGTGAGTGACATGGGTGGCAGGCATGACTATCCCCTCCCGTGATGCACACCTCACAATGGGCACATGCACTATTAACATCCTCCTGTCTTTTCATTACTAGGTGACGCGGCATATGCACTGGGACCCCATCTCATGACTCCATTCCGGGATCCCCAAACCAGAGGAGAGCAAAGATACAATGAAGCACACATCAAAACCCGTGCAGTGGTGGAGCGCACCTTTGGCCTCCTGAAGTCACGTTTCCGATGCCCTGGATAAGTCTTGGGGTACCCTGTTGTATTCCCCAAACTTTGTGTGCCAGATCATTGGGGCATGTTGCATGCTGCCACAACTTGTGCCGTGAGAAAAGGCCTGCAGATTGAGCTACGTGATGACCTGACCCCCGAACCACACAGTCCCCCCCTGCCCAGGGTCCCCCGTCTGCTGAGGAAGAGCAGTCAGGAGGGTCCTGTGTAGGGCTACTTTTCACGTTAAACACACACATTAATCATGGCACAATGAGCATGCATGCATGCACACCACTGTGATCCCTAACACACACAACCACATCCACATCAAATTGGATTAGACCCAAGTACACCACATGGGACTTGGGAGCAGCAACGCCACGCCACGGCTCTAATTATGTTGCTGTACATTCATACACCATTCACACGTGTCGTGGTGATAATTTCTCACCAATGACTGAGGGTGACACCCCTTAAATGGCAGGAGTGTCACCCCCCACACATTCACACCTCATTCACACTGTAGCCTGCACTCCTCACCGTGTGCAGGGAGATAAAAAAAATAAAACTCATAATCTGAGTATCAAAAATAATTTTTCAAAAATCAACGCCCTGTCGTGGGCTCCTTCTTGTCCCTAGGCTCCTGGGGCGCAGTTGCCTGGGCGAGCCACAGGTGGGGGGGCTGGGGGGCAGGTGTTTTGAACCTCAACCAGTCTCTCCCTGGCTGCCTGGCTGCCCTCCATTGCCACGGCTAGCCGGTGGAGGTACGTATTGGTAGCAGCCTGCATCCGCAGCCGGCGGTAGTATTGCTGCGCTGCTGTCGCCGTGTCTGCCTCCCCTCCTCACGGACAGCAGCTGCCAGGCTCCGGACCTCGGAGACCAGGCCAGATGTGGTGGTCTGCAGGTCCACCAGGCAGGACAGAAGGGCTGCCCCGTTCCCCACCAACGTCCTGCAGACTATCGTTGATAGCAGTATTCTGCCCAGCCTGCTGGGTGATGGCTTCCTGCACTGCCACAGTGCAAGCAGCCTGGCTCGCGGCCGAGGACGCCAGGCTATCTGCCACCCGATGGAGATCACCCGCAAGAGAACCAATATGGCGGGTCTGTCTTGTCTGGTCCCTTGCCAGGTGATCTTCAAAATCATCAGGGACTCCTCTGGTTTTCTCGTTGCCTTCCTAGAGGCCTGAGAGGCTGGAGGACGGGTGTAGGGGAGGTCCCTTGAAGGGGAATCCCTGGAGGGGATGGTGTCCCTTGAGGGGGAATCCCTGGAGGGGATGGTGTCCCTTGAGGGGGAATCCCTGGAGGGGATGGTGTCCCTGAGGGGGAATCCCTGGAGGGGATGGTGTCCCTTGAGGGGGAATCTTGCATGGGGGGTGGTTTGGGAGTGACCAGGTATGGGGGTCTCCTCCAGAATATAAACAGCAGCCTCTTCTATACCCCGACGTGCTCCTCCTCAACCTCCTCAAGCACTGCTGTAGGGGCGATCTCCAGCATGGATGGGGTGGTTCGCCCTGCATCAACTGACGGGCCAGCTCCATCCTGCACATCTGTGGATGACACAAAACAAAACACATGTTGGAGGAGCCACACACTTGTCACATGTATCCCCCCCCACCCATGCAACACACACAACACAGCAGATAAAACAGACTTACCTGACCTCAAAGGCTGATCCTGACCTGATTCAAAGCCAGGAAGACCCTCCACCAGCTCCCTATCCAGCAACCTGGCTGGTCTTCCACCTGTGGCACTGGCATGCTTTCTCATGGCCACAAGCTTGTCTTTGACCAGTCTCCGCATATCATTTATTTTTTTGCGGATATGCTTGGGCTCCCTCTCCGCAACACCAACAACATTCACCTGCCTGGTGATTTCCGCATAAATGTGTGTCTTCTCTGCTTTGCCAGTGTGGGCACTCTGTGGCCCATAGAGGCGGGACCCATGTTGGGAGAGCGCATCCGTTATCACAGCCTTCTCCTGATGGCTGAAGTTGAACATTCTGCGGTCACCGGCAGTGGCTGGTGCAGCCATCCTAAATACAAAAGCCCTGGCAATTCATAAAAAATGCTGGTCACGTTTTGCAAGGTGGCGCTTCTGTGTGCGTATTTATGCACTAGTAGGAAGTGGTGCGGCGGATCTTGGTGGTGATGTACTGCCGTACTGCGCATGTGCACAGGAGCCCGACAGCCAGGTGCCATCAGTGCGCATGCGCCGCTTAAGATACACTGTACGGATCTCTCTGCGCCACTGTCAGACCATCATTTGCATGTGGTGACGCCCACTTCCAGTTCCGCCGCCTTACACCGTCGAAAAAACGCTACGCAGGTAAGTGAAAAAATGATGAATACAGTAAATGCCTCCCTGCGCGGGTACGGCGTAGCGGAAAAAAGATGCGCCACGCCGGAGCAACGATGCGCCATTTTACATGAATCTACGCCAATGGGCCAGATTCAGGTAGATGGGAGTTTCTTTACTCCGGAGTAACGCTTCTCATTTACGTTACTCCGCCGACACTTTCGGCAAGTACTGTTATTCACATAGCAGTTGCGGGTAAACTTGCGCCAGAGTAACGATAATGCGCCGGCGTAACCCAACGCAAGTGGAAGTGGGTGTGATCATATGTAAATGATTGGCGGAGCCCAGCGCAGAGGCTTACGTTCAGCGCATCATCCACGGAGCATGCGCAGTGAGTGAGGCTCCACTCGCCCCCTTGTGCGCATGCTCACAACTTCCGTCGGCACCACTTCACGGGAAACGTCAGCGCAATGTGTTTTCGTTGTGCGTTTAAAAGCGCTAGCGGAAACGCCATTCCGGCGCAAAAGTATTTCCGTTTCCCCCCACCCCAGGGAAGATACTGTTGTGCTGTGATGGCTGCTCCCGCTACCCCCAGAGAGAGGAGGAACCTCAACTTTAACGCCCAGGAGGTCTCAGTGATCATCTCCGCTATGGAGACATTTAATCATTTCCTCCATGGCAAAAAAAGTCGTAAGACCAGCCGGGAGAGGAAGCAGGCCATACTGGACACCATTGCCAGCAGGGTGAATGTGCTAGGGTACTCCACCCGGACTGCTGGTGACATCCAAAAAAAGGTGAACGACCTGCGGCGCAAGGTCCGTGGCAAGGTGGCCACCATCAGGAGGCATGAGAGTGGCACAGGTGGTGGTCCCCCATGTCCGGTCAGCCTGACCACGGAGGAGGAGGTGGTCGCTCGCTGCCTGGAGAGGGAGCAGGTGGAGGGGGTCCCTGGATATGACTCCATGGAGGAAGGCTCAAGGACAGGTAAGTGTTTTTTTATCCCCTATTTGATGTGTTGCAAGTGGAGTGGTGGCTGGGATGTCACAATCCTCCATGTGCTAAGTGTGTGGGACCACCAACATGTGTCTGCTTTGTGTCATCCACAGATGACGGAGCTGGGCCATCATCTGTCGGCGGCCAGTCCACCCCATCCCCCCAACGCCATCGTGTGCCCGAGCCCCTGGGTGGTGAAGACACCGAGGTGGAGGAGGAGAGTGCCCACACCACACCTGCCGAGGTGGTTGTAGAGGATCCTGCTGTGGCAGAGCAGGACTTTTCCTTATTGTTGGAGGACTCCTCCCCTTCTCCAGGGCCGTCTGTCACCCCCTCCCCCATCCATGGAAGCCCCTCAAGGGCGACTCCATCCCCCCGGGGGACAACCATCTTCTGGCCCTAGGAAGGCGACCCAGAAGACCAGGGGGGTGTCGGATCTTGTCCAGGGCCAGTTGGCGAGGGATCACGCCAGACAGACCCAACAAATGGGGGAGATTGCTGGGCACTTGGACAGAGTGGCTGACAGCCTGTGCTCCGTTGCCCAGATAAGCAACGCAGTGCAGGATGTGAGTTGCAACTGCGCTGCAGTGGTGACCACTTTGGGGGAGGTGCAGGGGATATTAGGCACCTCACTGCAGCCGTCCATGCAAATACTGCTGCCATCCAGGGAAACAGTGCTGCCATCCGGGACCAGGGGAGGCTGAGTCGGCGGGCCAGCATTATCAGGTCACCCGTCAGCTCAGGATGCAGGCCCATACCAACACATACCTCGGCCGGATAGCCAGGGCCTTGGAGGGCATGCAGGCCACACCTGCCAGGAGTGTCCCACCCGGGGATCAGCCACCTCCAGATGCCCCCCCACCCCCACCCACTCCATCCAGGCAGCTGAGGAGCCAGAGAGGTTCAGCAAGAAGGAGCCCCCGGCATCCCCGATGATTTGTTTTTTATTTTATTTGGATTTATACTCAGGTTATGAGTTTTTTATTTTATTTGGATTTATACTCAGGTTATGAGTTTTTTATTTTTTGATCCTGCACACGTTGCAGTGTGAATGGTGTGTGAATGTGAGGGGGTGGCACTCCTGCCAGTAAGGGGTGTCACCCTCGGCCGTGGTGGTGATGTTAACCCCACGGCTGTATGAATGACGTGTGAAAGGTGTATGAATGGACAGTGACATCATTGGGGCCTTGACGTTGGCGTTGCTGCTCCCAAGTCCTACATGCTGGACTTGGGCTAATCCAATGTGATGTGGATGTGGTGTGTGTGATCTAGGGACATCAGTGGTGTGCATGCGTGCATTGTCTGTGTGATAAATGTTTTGGTTTATTGTCCAAAGATGCCTACGGCGAGGACCCTCCTGACTGCTCTTCCATCAGCAGAATGGTTCTCCTCTGGCAGGTGGGGACTGTGTGGGTCGGGGTCAGGTCATCACGTATGTCAATCTGCAGGCCTTTTCTCATGGCAAAGTTGTGCAGAATGCAACATGCACCGATGATCTGACACACGAAGGTAGGGGAATACAATAGGGTCCCCCCGGACTTATCCAGGCAGCGGAAACGGGACTTCAGGAGCCCAAATGTTTGCTCCACCACTGCACGGGTTTTGATGTGTGCTTCATTGTATTTTCTCTCTCCTCTGGTTTGGGGGTTCGGGAAAGGAGTCATTAGATGGGGTCCCAGTGCATATGCAGAGTCACCTGTAAGGGAAAAGACAGGAGGATGTTAGTCATGCATGTGCCACTTCTGATGTGCATCACGGGAGGGGATAGTCATGGCTGCCACCCAAGTCACTCACCAACCAGCCAGCTGTCTCCATACATGTTCTGCTCGAATTCTGCTGGGATGGGACTCTGATGGTATATGAAGCTGTCATGGCTGGAACCGGGGTGTTTGGCACGGACGTGCCATATGAGGCGTTGGGCATCGGCTATCACCTGTACGTTGATGGAGTGCCAATGCTTCCGATTGCGGTATATGTGCTCTGTGGCACTGGGGGGCTGTAGGGTCACATGTGTGCAATCAATGGCCCCCACAGTGCGTGGGAATCTGGCAATGTTGTAGAAATCTGTCATTGCCTTCAGCCGCAGCTCCTCAGTGGTGGGTCTGATGAAGTGGTGGGACATGCATCTGAGGATTGCAGGGACAACCTGGTGCACACATCTGCTCATGGAGGATTGTGACATCCCAGCCACCACTCCACTTGTACGCTGGAATGATCCACTTGCAAGGAAATTAAGTGTTGCCAGGACCTTCACCAGTGGCTGCACTGCTTGTGAGCGGTGTGTCTTGCTGGTGATGTCACCCTGCAGGGTTGTGGTTAGTTCAAGTATTGCATCAGGGCTGAATCTGAAGAGGCGATACACCTCCTCATCCCCCATGCCAAAGAGGCTCATGCGCGTGCGGTATATCCTCTCACGTGCCCGCCTCCTTCGTTCCGGGGGACCCATCAGTAGTTCTAGGACCACGATTGCCCCTGGCATGTTGGCACACAGAGGTGTTGTCCTTGCACGTGTGGTTGTTCAGCTTGCTAGTTTCGTCGGTAGCGCTGCTGCTGTAGCTGCTCTCCTGCTGACCTGTGGCCGTCTGGAGTAAAGATAAAGCAGCCATTTGTAGAAATAACTTTGCGACGGAAGGACGACATATGCGCGGCGCATGTAGCCAGCGTATGGTGCTAATCCGTGCGAGAATTGGGAAATCTCCCTCATTTGCATATTTGCAGGGGGAAATCAATTCGACGCTGTCCTGACGTCCATACTTAACATTGCGTACGCCTCACCTACGCCTCATATAGCAGGGGTAACTTTACGCCGGATTTACGCTTACGCAAATTACGTAAAATACGACGACCGGGCGCAAGTACCTCGACGTATCTAGCTCATTTGCATACTCGACGCGTAAATTGACGGAAGCGCCATCTAGTGGCCAGCGTAAATATGCAACTGAGATACGAATCTAAGCAAAATTCCGTCGTATCTTGTTTTCTGAATACAGAAAATAAATACGCCGGCGCATCTTTGAAGTTACGCGGTGTATCTCGAGATACGCCGACGTAACTGCTACGAGAATCTGGCCCAATGTATTTACATTATTGTTTTTTTTTAAACAGAGAGACTTTATACTTTCTCTCTTACTGAACCTTCACATCTCCTTTGTACAGTGCAGGTAGGCAGTGTGAGAGATGAGAATGCATTACTGCTCTGATTCAGTCAGTGTAAATTTCAGCTTAAGCTACTGAATTTGTAAACAACACTTTTTAACATAGCAGTTAACTCATAAACATGTCAAAGTAAATATGAAATATCTATATGCATTTCTTTTTTATCTAAAAAAAAAAGAAAAAAAAATACAAGGTGCATAAGGCTATATTATGTTTTTAACAGAATAAAGAAGGGAATTAATGCAAATTTAATTCCCTATAAAAATCATAATTTCTTAGCAAATTGTTTAATTTTTTAATGCCATTACAACCCTCTTATTTACCCCAGTAAAACATGTAGGTCTTATTTTTCTAAATGCAAAAGAGGGTGAGTTATTAATGGAGTATGTCTTTTATTTCTGTTGAGTATGGCTATTTTCATTTTGAACTGCCAAGAATGAGGAATTTAACGAAACGTCTTTATACAAGACTGGTGATTGAAAACTTAAAAACTATTCACCTTTTGTAAAAGGACACTCATATTTCAATAAGAATTTAAAAAAAATGTATGCAGTGTGGAAAGTGTTATATATATATTATATATATATATATACTGTATATATATATATATACTGTATATATATGTGTAGCGCTTACCCCCGGAGGAGCCGCTGGTTAGATTTGGGATCAGCATATTTAAGTTACCTCTGTGATGGTGTCTAGGGGTGATGATGGTGATGAGAGCAGTAATAGAATGTCCAGACCATACTTGACGTTTTCAATGCTTTATTTATGGTCCAACACGACCAACATTCAACTCGAGGTAGATAGAGTAGATTGGTGAAAAAGAGTAACCTTGCAGATACAGGCTGTGGATAATAGAAGCAGTCCTGCCTCCAACTAATGTGTTTGTTTCGTCGCCACTCAAGCCCGAGTGTGTATAGCGCCCCTGGACAGGTCCCTCTCACAGGCCTGGCAGCCAGAAAGTCACTAAGGATTGCTGAGAAGGAACAAGTCTCTGCCATCGACTTGTCTCTGATAAATTAGTAAAGCCCTCTGCCACAGGTCCGATACTTGAGAACGATAGAGCAAATCCTTTCAGTCAGTAATTTTGTGAGCCACTGACTGACAGTTTGCTGCATACAACCTGTCAGTGTCCGGTCTCTCAGATCCCCGATGGTTTTGTCTGCGCCCTATTGGTTCAGCTGCCTCCGGGTTCACCTTAGACAGACTCCCCACAGAACAGCACCCAGCTTGGGATCCTTTTCTCTTGAAATGTGGGGACCCACTAAGTCACTAGGACCCCTTGGCAATTTCAGTTGCCCTGAGCCATGAGAGCCCAGAGTTTGGAACTCCGCGTAGCACGTGATGTGCGCACACCCTGAAGGTGGTTGCCGCACCTGGAACCAGGAACCAGGAACCCGCGAAGAACCTCCGAAAATGGCATCTGGCACAGATATACCCTTCCCCAGCATGCCCCGCGAGGGAAACACTCCTCTAATTGGCTGCTGAGGAAAAGTGGCTCTGCCTGAACCCCTCTGGCGCCACCTGCTGCCCAGAGATGAGACTGCATCTGTCACATACCTGGTTGAAGGCCGAAATGCCGAGAGGGCTCCTCTTGTGGCTAAGTGCAGTACACCCCTGAGGTTGGGTACAGAGGGTGTAGTGCCCAGAGAAGCACAGGTTGCCAGATGGATCCAGGAGAGAAGAGCTGGTGGGTGCCTGAAGAATACTGGAGAATACAGGAAACACCGCTGGGCTGCAGTCTCTAGGAGTCCTCGGTAATACTTGGCAAGGTGTGCACAAGGAGCAACAGTGGAAGCTGGCTGTGGATCAAACACTGTGGATCCGGGCAGGAGATGCAGGTTTGCAGGAATGGAGACAAGCCAAAGGTCTGGTGTTGGAAAACAGGCAGGAACAGATAACTGAAGCAAAGTCCGTGAAACAAGCCAGAATCAGGTGCTGGAGAAGGTAAAAAGTCAGTAAAGCAAGCCAGGGGGTCAAACCAGGAGAGCGGATCAGGAATAGGTCAGGAACCAGCCGTGTCACAACAGGAAATCCAAACAGCAGTAATACAGAGACTCAGGAAGGCTGACGACAATCCAGCAATTTGGATCAGACAGTGGCAGCCTTTTATAGGCCAGCAGAAGGATCTTCCTGTCACATGATGAGCCTATGGCTCCCATTTCTTCTACTGGCAAGATTGCCAGTACTACTTCTATGGCCACTTCTTCTACTGGCAAGATTGCCAGTACTTCTTCTATGGCCATTTCTTCTACTAGCAAGATTTCCAGTACTTCTTCTACGAACATTTCCCTGACAGCATCTCTGGAGCACACAATGACCCACAGGACAATTCAGGGTTGACAGCAGTCCAAAATTTACCACAAATCAACCTGGGTGAGAGCAGATAAGTCTCTCACCCCACTATATTTACAATAGCGTTTCTTCTAAAAGTATATATATATAGGTATAGAGGTAAGAAACCTTTTTATCTGCAGTTCTCACCATTCTGGTATTTACACCTTCTCACACACAGCAATTATATTGTTTTCAGTTAGCTTAATATGCCCACAAGATATGTGTGCACTGAGAAAACGAGAAATCAAACAAGAGGTGAGAATGTTTACTTCAACTGAAACGTGGCTTTTTTTTTTAAGGTGATAAGCCACAAAACTGCTAGAAAATGGCTAGCAGATAACTGTTTTTAACTGTTTTTTAACTGCCATGGAGAAGTCAATGTACAGGGAGAAATTAATTTAAAATGGTGTTATATATTCAATTGTTGATACTTGTATAGATATGTGTAGAAAACAGAGTTTAGAGGAATTTTAATTGTGGTATTTGGCTGCTTTGTATAAAAACATGAATAAGCAACCAAGACCTCTGATTTTATCTGCCATCGTCTTTGCTATGTCTGTCATTTTTGAAAAAAAAAAAATTAATAACGCTTTTACATTGACGGTTGACCGTTACTTCCTCAGTGTCATTCATAAATGACAGAAAACACACACAGACGTCTGTGGTACTTGTTAATGGATGTGACCTAAACCAGTGATGGTTCAGGTACATATTCACCAGCACACCAGGAAGCAGACAAAGGGATCCTACGTGGCTCTGAAATGTTGCACTTGTCTTTGTGATGTGTTGCACTTGTCTTGTCTATATTCCTATCACACACATTACCAGCTGGATACTGGAAACACCAAGTCCATGTACATATTTGCCAGCACACCAAGAATCTTTTTTATCCAAAGATTTTTTATTTCAGAAAGATCACATCACAAGGAGTGATCTGGTGTGCTGGTGAATATGTACCTGAACCATCATTAGTCATCACATAACAGACTTAAGCCCCGTACACACCGATCAGAATTTCCGATGTAAAAAGTCAGACAGACTTTTTCCATCGGAAATTCCAACCGTGTGTATGCCCCATTGGAGTAATTCCATTGAAAATTCCGATGAATTCCATCAGAGTTTGGATAGAGAACATGTTCTCTTTTACTCCAAAGGAATTCCATCGGAATTCCGATGTGATTTTTGGTCCGATCGTGTGTCCGGGGCTTAACTGTACTGAGCTGATCTGAGCAATTGGATGACCAATCACAGTGATGACAAGTGTAAACACACTGCTTTAAAGTATACACTGGAGATCACTCTCCTTTCTCTTTTAACAGGAAACAGTAACTTATGAATGAACATTTGTAAATGAATAGTCAGTAGCAGCAGATTAATAGTTAGGGATTTTACCTGACTGTGCGATTTATTTTACCCTTTACCCCCCCCCCCATTCCTCTTATGTACATCTGATTGGATGACCTGAATGTTCACCCTTCACTGCCCTTATCCTGCACACTAACCCCTTTATTTCCATCCTTCCACTGTATGCGACCTGTACATATACCCCTTCACCGTCACATTCTGTGTATGACCTATACATTAAAGTACCTAGTGCACCATTACCAAGCTCTATGTCCTAACCATCTCAATACCAGAATGTTCATTAGCAAAAAAATTGTGAAGAAGTGGCCATAGAAGTAGTACTGGCAATCTTGCCAGTAGAAGAAGTGGCCATAGAAGTAGTACTGGCAATCTTGCCAGTAGAAGAAATGGGAGCCATAGGCTCATCATGTGACAGGAAGATCCTTCTGCTGGCCTATAAAAGGCTGCCACTGTCTGATCCAAATTGCTGGATTGTCGGGAGATTTTCATACCATCCTGGTATTTTTATTAGATATGTTTTATAAGCAGAACGTATGGGAAACAGTTTTTTTTTAAATGCTAGGTCTTTTTTTGCTTTTTATAGTAAAAAGGACTCAGGTGTTATTAAAATCACCAAAATAAAACTCTATCTGTCTAGATATTATAAAAATATTATAACATTTATTTGGGTACTGTGTTGCATTAATTGGTAATTGTCAGATCAACTATCACAACACTGAAAAATAACCTGGTAATGTAGGGGTATTACAAGCTGGTACTCAAGTGGTAAAACAATCACTCAGTCTTAAGAGTTTTCTACTAATGCACGCAAATAATTTGATGATAGAGCTACATGAAGCTTCTTTATTTCCGAGAACAATTGTATTGGTTACCTAGTGTTCAATAAAAAGTTAACATATCTGCCCTCATCCTGCCCATTACCCATTATTTCTAATTGTAAATACCTTGATATAGTGATCTCTAGGGAGGTCACAAAATTTGTAGATTGTAATTAAAGAGGTTGTAAAGGTTAATTTTTAAATAGGTTCCTTTAAGCTAGTGCATTGTTGGTTCGCTTACCTTTTCCTTCAATTTTTTTTTCTTTGTCTGTATTTCTCACTTCCTGTTTCTCCTCAGTAAGCTTGCCCCCTATATACTCCTATATTGCTCCAAATATACTGGGACACTGTCCTTCGTAGAATCAATCAGGCTTACAAATTGAAATTATCTCTGGATCCCTGATCTTGTATGCTTGGTATTTTTGATTTCTGCCACTTCCATTCAAGAGGCTGTCTCCAGGGTCTTATTTCAGGCTCATAAAGTGCTTTTTGGAAAATTTCCTCACCCTGTCCCTTGGATTACTTATATTATTACCAACCTTCATTATGAAAAAATTATATACCAACATAGGAGCCCTCCCACTAAATTTAACAGGGTATGGGATGGCTGGCTATACTGGGGTTAGCAACCGTTGAGCTGGTTTTTACATCAGTTATTAAGTTGAAGTTGAGTTCTCAGGCTTATTGCCTAGTAACAATATTGCCTGAGGTTCTTTTACTTTTACCCCTGTATTCTATGTTTATTTGCATGGCTGTTTATTACTTAACTTGTATATTGGTCAATGTGTGGCAACTAAGCTGAGGTTCTATATTTATATTTGCAGATGTACTGTAATTTAAACTACTGCTGCTGATTCCTATGCCTTGTATATTCAAGTGTTAGATATTTTGCTGTATACTGTGACCCAGATGTTCTTGGTACTCTTTTCTGTGCTGGTTAATAAACGTTGTCTTTGATAAAAATAAAATAAAATGAAAAAAAGCCAAACTTTTTTCTTATTTTCTTGGAATATAATAGGTAAATCCTAACATTGCAAAACGCTCAGATCGTCGCCATTCCTAGTAAAAAAAAAAGAAAAAAAAATCATAATTATGTCCCCTATTTTGTAGGCAATATAACTTTTGAGCAAACCAGTCACTATACGGTTATTGCGATTTTATTTTTAATTTTTTTTTACCAAAAATATGTAGAAGAATATGTATCGGCCTAAACTGAGATACATTTTTTTTATTTTTTTTTATGGGATATTTATTATAGCAAAAAGCAAAAAATGTTGTGTCTTTTTTCAAAATTGTCTCTCTTTTTTTGTTTATAGCGCAAAAAAATAAAAACCGCACGGGCGATCAAATAGCACCAATAGAAAGCTCTATTTGTGGGAAAAAAAAGGACGCCAATTTTGTTTGGGAACCACATCGCACGACCGCGCAATTGTCAGTTAAAGCGACGCAGTGCCGGAAGCTAAAATTTGGTCTGGGCAGGAAGGGGGTGTAGGTGCACAGTAGGCAAGTGGTTAAAGAGGTCTGGCATACCCTTTGCTTTAACTTACCAATCAGCAAAACTCATGCTGATCACTGATTGGAGAGTTCTGGCAGTGACATATAATGATCATATAGATGTAAATGTAATAGCTCACATTACTTTAGCTACCACTTCGGTTTTCCTTTGCTAGAACTCAGTAAGAATAATACTACATTACTTCTTAATTTAGGTGTATAAATTAAGAATATATAAATGAAAAAGACATGCTGATTACATTAATATATTTTTTTTTCTACACAGCCTGAAGCTAAAACCTTTCTGAAGTAAACGTTTTAAAATTAATTTGTATAAACAAAAACATAAAAGTCTTTAAATTGCTATTGTTGTCTATGGCTCTACTTACTAAATAATTAAGGCTAAGGAAAATAAGAGGGTTTAAGACCTATTAACATTTTCTAACTTTTCAATAAAAAAATTGGACCTCAATAGTTAAATGATAAAAATAAACATGCTCTAAATCCGTGTCTTCTAGTTTCCTTGTCGAATGTCAACAAGTTTTCCATAAACTTGTATCAGCATAGAGAAGTGTGCACTATTTTTGGAAGGAACTGTAGTCTACAGAAAGCAGTACAGGAAGGAACTGGGTGCGACACATATTTCCAGCATTAAATAACAGCAAGAGGTGAGCAAATAACTAGATAAAAGAAAAATCTTATACCCCATCAAAGTGAAGTTAATAGGTGATGCTATTTATTGAAAGTGAGAATCTCTTTAATATAAAACAAAATCACGTGGACAGCAATAAAAACACTTTTATTAGTAGAGCGGTAAGGGTTTAGAACTATGTTTTTGTTACTGTCTGTTCTCTTTGGCCGCGTACACACGATCAAATCTATCTGCTGGAAACGGTCGGCCCGACCGTCCCAGCAGACAGATTCGACCGTGTGTACGGGCGAGCCGACGGATTTGGCCACCCGACAGATTTCAAAGCATGCTTTGAAATCTGTCGGCTGGGAACCCGTCCGTCTGACATGTCTGCTGGTTAGTACGCTAACCAGCAGACATGTCTTCTCGCACACGCGCCGAATGGTTTCGGCGCATGCGCGGAAGTGTTTTACTTCCTGGTGCGGTGACGTGGCGGCGTCAACGTCACCGCCACGTCACCGCAGACATCCCCACCAGACAGATTTGTTCAAATCGGTCGGCCCGACCGATTTGAACAAATCTGTCTCCTCGTGTGTACGCGGCCTTAGTGATGGGATGCCCTTGCTTCCTGTGGTGTTTTAGGTTACTGGAAGGACACTGGAAGGTGATGAGAATTCTCTGTTCTTTATTTATTTATTTTTTTTGCACTGGCATTTTAAGGGGAAACTATTATTTTTATTTATAACTTTATTTAAATAGTTTTTGTAGCACTACCCCCAAAGGAGCTGCCGGATATTTTTGGGCAGCATGTTACCTCTATTTTCTCGTTGTCCAGGGTAGTAGATGAGAGCTGAAAAAGTTAAATGTCCACACTTTGCACTTCTTTTTCTAATGCCACGTACACAGTCATTTTTCATGACGAGAAAAATGCAATTTTTTTAAGATTGTGTGTAGGCTCCATAGCATTTTTCTCAACGTGAAAAATGGGCATTAAAAATGTAGAACATGCACTAATTTTTTCGTCTTTAGGCTTTAATGACGGGGAACAAAATGTGCATGCTCAGAAGCAAGTTATGAGATGGGAGTACTCTTTCTGGTAAAACTAGCGTTTGTAATGGAGATAGCACATTCGCCACGCTGTAACAGACTGAAAAGCACGAATCGTCTCTCACCAAACTTTTACTAACACGAAATTAGCAAAAGCAGCCCAAAGGGTGGCAACATCCGAATCGAACTTCCCCTTAATAGTGCCGTTGTGTGTTGAACGTCACCGCGCTTTGCTCGAGCATTTTTTTCCACGATCGTGTGTATGCAAGGCAGGCCTGACAAGAATCACATCAAGATTGACATTTAAAAATGATCGTACAAGGCATAAGATTTGTTTGCTGAACTTGGTGAAAGAATAAAATAAGTGATTGAAGAGGTGGAAAGGTAACAGATAGATAGGTTCAGGTGCAAAAATTCAATCAGGAAGTAGTCCTGTTTCCAGCAACTCTACCCAGAGTGGGTTTTGCGCACCCGGATAGGTTTCTCTCACTAGCTTAGCAGCCGGAATGGCACACAGAATATGGTAGAGTCTCTGCCACAGACAGACCCACAGATGGAGACACTTTCGGTCCAAAATCCTCGTAGCATATGATTCAGCACCCGGATCTCTCCAGATTAGCAGAACTTGGAATTTACAGCCGATCATTATCAAGCCTTTTCGTAACGGTGCATCCTTCGATGAAGTTCAAGGCCTCTCCTGAGATATTGATTTTTTTTCAAAAATGTCGCTCTATTTTTGTATATAGCGCAAAAAATTAAAATCGCAGAGGCGATCAAATACCACCAAAAGAAATCTCTATTTGTGGGAAGAAAAAGACGCAAATTTCGTTTGGGAGCCACGTCGCACGATCGCGCAATTGTCAGTTAAAGCGAAGCAGTGCCGAATCGCAAAAAGGGGCCAGGTCATTTACCTGCATTTTGGTCCGGGTCTTAAGTGGTTAAGTAGATCACAACCCCAGACCAACGTGCCCCGAGCCAGGTCCCGGAGCCAGGATTACAGATCCCAACAACTCTGAACAGTAGAATGTTAGACACACCCCCAGCCAGAAGGGCCACACGCGGGGAGGTGGGACGACAGACCAGCGACCGACGACCTTGGTCCAGTGAAGTCTGTCCCTTAATTGGCTGCCGAGAGGGGACACCCAATATCACCTTGGCCTACCTGCTGCCACCCTTGGCCTGGAGTGGGCAGGCAAACAGTGGTGATAACTCACAGCACAGACATGGCTGGAACAGAGGACAAATTTGCCCAAAATGATACATGTCTGAGTCAACTAACTCCCAGACTTTCCCCTAAATTTAAAGCAGTGCCAGCTCAACAGGAGCAGGCCGCTACACAATTATAATAAAAAAATTGTATATATTATAATTTTAACTATATACACTAACCTGCCAGTTCATTAGGTACACCTTGTTAGTTCCCGGTTCGGACCGCCTTCTGCCTTAATTCTTTGTGGCATAGATTCAACAAGGTGTATAATGTCCATATTGACATTATAGCATCACACGGTTGCTGCAGACTTGTTGTCTGCGCATTCCATGATGCGAATCTGCCGTTTTACCACATCCCAAAGGTGCTCTATTGGATTGAGATCTGGTTACTGTGGAGGCCATTGGAGTGCAGTGAACTCATTGCCATGTTAAAGAAACCAGTTTGAGATGATTTGAGCTCTGTGACATGGTGCATTATCCTGCTGGAAGTAGCCATCAGAAGATGGCTACATTGTACACTTGACATGGTCAGCAACAATACTCAGGAAGGCCGTGGCGTTTAAACGATATTCAGTTGGTACTAAGGGGCACGAAGTGAGCCAAGAAAATATCCCCTACACCATTGCACTACCATTACCAGACTAAACCATTGATACAAGGCAGAATGGATCCATGCTTTCATGTTGTTTACGCCAAATTCTGACCCTACCACCATTTGAATGTCGCAGCTGAAATCCCAACACATCAGACCAGGCAGCGGTTTTCCAATCTTCCATTGTGCGAATTGTAGCCTCAGTTTCCTGTTCTTAGCTGACAGGAGTGGCACCAGGTGTGGTTTTATGATGATGTAGCCCATCATCTTCAAGGTTCGATGTGTTGTGCTTTTAAAGATGGTATTCTGCATACCTTGGTTGTAACGAGAGGTTATTTTGGTTACTGTTGCCTTTCTATCATATTGAACCAGTCTTCTCAGACCTCTGACATCAACAAAGCATTTTTGTCCATATAACCATACACACACTGGATATTTTCTTTTTTTCGGACCATATTCTGTAACCCTAGAGATGGTTGTGCATGAAAATCTCAGTAGATCAGCAGTTTTTGAAATGCTCAGACTAGCCCGTCTGGCACCAACAACCTTGCCACATTCAGTCACTTAAATTCCCTTTCTTCCCTATTCTGATGCTTGGTTTGAGCTTCAGCAAGTCATTTTCACCACTTCTAGATGTATAAATGCATTGAGTTGCTTCCCTTGTAATTGGCTGATTAGCAATTTGTGTTATCAAGCATTTGAACAGGTGCACCTAATAAAGCGTCTGGTGAGTTTATATTTTGATACTAACTGTTTTACATATAAACAATTTAATATGGGACTCATCTTGTAGAAAACCAATAGTGTTTCAAAGAGTATTATGGGTTTTCTAAAGAGGAAGCTCATAACACTGTTAGTTTTCAGACTCTTGAAATTTGTTATACTTGGGGCTTGCACTATTGAGTTCTGTAAACAACAGTTTTTGCAAAAGGGAAAGAAAGAATTAACACTAAACATTCTCCTTAAAATTTGCATGGCAAAATAACCAATAAGTTTAGCAGCACATTATTTGTCATACCTAAAAGTTTTTGCAAATCAGTAGGTTTGAAAATCGGAGTGGAGCAGTGTAAAAAGCATGCAATGGTTGCGACACATGCCGAAATAGTGGCAATGGTTGTGGCATAATGAGGTGAATTAGGTTTAGTGGCAGTGTACATAATGTATTGTAGTAAATATGGGGCTGACAGAAGAGAAAAATAAATGCTCTGGCATTGGTGTAAGGAATAAATAGAGTTTCACTCAGAGTGAGTGAGTGAGTGAGTGAAGAACTTCCAGTATATAGCGCAGCACATGCAAACTAAATCGCCTCTGGGCACTCGTTGTTCCTGTCTCCCGAGACTTTAAAAGAGGTGAGTTTTGATGTTTCTTCTGAAGGCCAAGTAGTTATCCTCCAAACCGAATGCTGGTTGGTAAAGCATTCCATAGTCTGGGACCTTGGAGCGCAAATCTTCTTTCTCCCTTGGACTTGTATTTGGCTTTGGGTATCTGGACCAGATTTTGGTTGGTGGATCGCAGAACGCGATTGGAGTTGTGAGCTTTTATTTTGCCCTGTTTCAACTGAGAGGGCACTATGGCTTCCTTGAAGGACTGGTTTATAAGCTGCGTGATAGAAGGTGCCAGAATACCGGCACATTCCTTCAGCAGTTTGGTGGGAAATGGATTAGGTGCTGTGCTATTTCGCAGAGTACCGTTGATATTTTTTAGTGGCATCGATGGAGATGGGTTTGAGAGTGAACTTTGTCGATTGCGGTGAATTTGTGTGGGTATTGGGTGAACGATTGAGGTGGGGGGGGGGTTGAGGGGTACTGTTTTGCTGAATGCTTTCATGGATTCTTTCAATTTTGTTAATGAAATAGTCTGATAATTCATTGCAAAACTCTTGGGTATCTGAATTGGGGGCTTCAAGACAGACTGGATTCATGGTCTGGGTGTCACGTTACACCAGGCCAGTACTGATGGATTAAACCTGTTAACGTAGCAGAGGTTTCTCAGGTTAAACCACTAGTTCACTTTCAGTTTCACAGAAAGTTAGGGTTAGTTCATCACAACCTCTCAAAGTAATTCATGTAAGAAACTAAATGCTACCTTATTGTGGCATAAGCGTAGCTGGGTACTATTAACCGGGTACCATAGAAGCAGATGCATACAGCAAAGCGAAAGCCCACACAATCTTGAGTAGTAACAGGATTAATAAGCTAAAGAACAGAAATGGATAATGTTATGTCACATCTATCTGGAAATGAAAACAAAGTGTCCCAGGCGAGACATGCAGCTACAAGCAGAAGTACAATGAGCTGTTAGCATTAAGGTCTGACATTGAAGCAAGTGCACTTCTCAGCACAAATACTTGCGGTTTTGCAGGCTTTAAGTAAGAGTTCTGAGCAGGTAATAAAGCTGTACAGGCTGATGGAGCGGTCCTGGCGTAGAGGGTACAAGGTGACCAAAGCAGGAAGCCTAGGATTCGTAGCTGGTATTTGAAGTTAGGTTCCAGGTTGAAGTGGTGCAGGGGGGCTGTAGTGCATCTTGGGGATCCTCGAGGTGCGTGGTTGCTAGAACATGACGGCAGGTGTCTAACAAAATATCAGAACACCCTGCCGTCATTCTTAGGCGTTTAAATACCCGCAGTTCGCAGGGAAGGAGAGGAGCAGTCGCACTTCCGCGTTCCACGCTGGAACGCATGGTGGGCGCCCCGGAAGTGACATGAAAAACCTCTAATCACACTTCCGCGTTCCAGGCTGGAACGCACGGCGCGCACACCGGAAGTGACGCAGGGAAGAGGAATCACGGAGCGCAGCTGCCAGGTATAGGGCAGCTGCGCTATAGCATCAAATTAAATGTAAGATTACCCCTGCTATATGAGGGGTAACCTTGCGTAGGTCCGGCGTAGGCCATGTTAAGTATGGCCGTTGAGACAGCGTCTGATTTTTCCGTTGTTTACGTAACCCATCGTGAATAAGGGCTGTGCGTTAATTACGTTCACGTCGCAAGCAATGTATTTGCGGCGTACTATGGAGCGTATTATGTGCACTGGGCTACTTTTACGGCCGGCGCATGCACAGTTCGTTTGGCACGGGGGCGCGCTTAATTTAAATACAAGCCGTCCCCTTTGATTTACGCTGCCTTATGCCGGGACATTTACACTACGCTGCCGCAAATTATGGAGCAAGTGCTTGGAGAATACGGCACTTGCTCCTGTAAGTTGCGGAGGCATAGTGTAAATAGCTTGCGCTACGCCGCTATCTACCAGAATCTGGCCCTATCTCTTTTTTAAGATCTATTGGAGTGCGGCCAAATCTTTTCCTAAGTTCACGTAAGTCTCCTACGCCGTCGTATCTTAGCTGCATATTTACGCTGGCCACTAGGGGCTTGTATGTTGATTTACGCCTAGAATATGTAAATGAGCAAGATACGCCTATTCTTACTGCGACGTACGTACGCCCGTCGCAGTAAGCTATGCCGTTTACGTAAGGCGTTTTTCAGGCGTAAAGATAAACCACCAAAAAGATGGCGCAGCCAATGTTAAGTATAGACGTCAGAACAGCTTTCGAATTTTTACGTTGCGTAAGCCGATTCAGAATGGGGCTTGGCGTAGGTTACGTTCACGTCAAAAGCATTGACTATTTGCAACGTGATTTTGAGCATGCGCACTGGGATACGTCCACGGACGGCGCATGCGCCGTTCATTTGGCGCGTCATTTACGTGGGGTCTTGATTCATTTACATGTATCACGCCCACCTTCCACCTACTTTGAATTACGCAGACTTACGCCGGCCCATTTACGATACGCCGCCGTAACTTAGGGAGCAAGTGCTTTGTGATTACAGCACTTGCCTCTCTAACTTGTGGCGGCGTAGCGTATATTCGATATGCTACGGATGTTTACTAATACGCCGCCCTACCTGAATCTAGCTATAAGTCCTTCCAAGTGGTCAATGCAAGCGTCGGCGACGGGGTCCTGTGAGGAGTTGGCCCACAGGTTGAAATCCCCAAGCAGCAAAAGATGTTTGCTGTTTAGGTATAGGTGGAGATGAACTCTGTTAAAGATGAGATAAGCCGCCATGAATGGAAGTGGGTTTTGAAGGACTGGTTTAGTGATCACGAGGTGAGTCTTGTGGATCACCGCCAGGCCTCCCCCTCTTTGCCCCACTCTATTTTCTGTTATGATGCAATAATTTTCTGGCACCAGTTCACCTAGAATGGTGTTACAGTCGGCTGTAAGCCAGCTTTCTGTAATAAAGAGGCAGTCTAAATCACATTGTAGGATGAGATCATGGATTTCTAGTTGGTGTCTTACTGCCGATCTTGTGTTGACCAGGGCGCATGATATGCGCTTTGGTTGGGATAAAGGGAAGTGGTGTTTGACTGTCCATCGTCAATTGATTCTAAACAGTCGTTCAGTCCTTAAGGCTTTTTTGGTGGCGACCGGTAGTGTTGAGGCAAACGGCTTTAGTCCCCGAATGGTTGCTGCCGAGTATCTCAGATTAGTCATAGTCGCTGACGTACTGGGGGCAGATGTCTGACCGGGGTAGGGAATTTCAGTAATGATGGGAGGGAGGATTTGCTGAATCCTACCTCCCTGTTTGATCCAGAGGAAGGCAAAAAAACCCTGTCCGTGCTATGCCAATGTGCCGTGGCAGGGGAAAAAATTCCTTCCCTGACCCCCTGGGGGCGATCGGATGTGGCCCTGGATCAAATGCTGAAAAAAAACGTGGTGGTGACCTTGGGGGGAGAATGGGAAGGGGGGGTACCCAATTGGCAGTTATTGGTGTTATGGATGGGGTGGGGGGTGCGTGGTAGGGATACCCCAATTGCAGGGGTGTACCAAGATGGCCGCCCAGTGAGGATCAGTGCCGGAGCTGTGCGGCTGGGTGGCTAGATCGTGCAGGCTGAGGCGGCTCAGCGATGGCAGGTGATGGATGGGGATCCTGCTGGGGTAAGGGGGGGATTGTATCCTGTTTAAGGGATTTTTAGTGTTTGCTGGAGGTGAACGTGCAGCGAGCCGCTAAGCCGCGGGTGGAGCCGCGGTCTTTCCTAAAATCGCAGCCGTCAATCGTTCCATGAGGTGGCGCAAGGGCCGCCGCCGCGGCTTGTCCTGAAAAGGACGGCTGCCAACGGTGCTCGGGGAGGTGGAAATAGCTCTGTGCCAGGGGCTTTCCTTTGAGGCTTCTGGGGGGTGATGCCTGTGGAGGAAGGAGGGAGCCACGGGAGGCAGATCGCAGGTCCAGGAGCGAGCTGACAGCTGAGGCTAAGGCTGGGGGTGGAAAAGCCCTGCCTGTCTGGATCCAGGAGCCGTACATCCTACTGCTAGGGTGCACGCCGATTACTACTGGAACACAGTAGTAACAGATCCTCCCTCTCCTCTCTGTACCGTTTGGTACAGTGTGAGAGAAGAGGGGGGAGCGGGTGGCAGCAACAGCGCTGCAATACCCCAGTACCCCAGTACTCTGCAATACCCCAGTACTCTGCAATACCCCAATACCCTGCACAATACACTGCAATACCCCAGTAGTCTGCAATACCCCAGTACCCTGCACAATACTCTGCTATACCCCAATACTCTGGCCCTAGACCTCCTCCATAACTAAAAACATGTAACCAATAAAAGTAATTAAAGCGTCGCCTATGGGGATTTTTAAGTAGCGAAGTTTGGCGCCATTCCATGAGTGTGCGCAATTTTGAAGTGTGACATACGTACTTGCACCCAGTGCATAATATACCCGGGAGAAAAAATTGAAGTTGCGCTAAAAATAAGAAATTTAAAAATTTAAAACAAACAAGTGAATATCGGAACCGTATATGAAACAGTGCCTTTGCACAAAATTAGAGTGTAATGACAATCCAGTGTACTCATATGGCAATAAAAGACAATTAAGCTTGAATTGAAGAGAATATTAGACCAAGATGTATTGGAAAGTGCTTCACAGGCAGTCTTGAGAGTCAATATAAATGAATAAATATATGTCCACCACCAAAATGTCAGTGTGATAAAAAAATGGAGGCTTACCAGAGGGTAAGCATAACACGCTTGCGGCTGACACCCCAGCCAGGGCCTTTATAAGTCCACAGCAGGATAAAGATTATGGGTAGCTCGAGGTGTGTCATCAATTGGTTAACCAAAAAGAGTTGAAAATCACATAGTGAAGTATGCCAAAAACAACACATAAAAACGATGCTGAAATTATATCCTAAGTTGTGACTAATTTAAAAGCGGTATTTCACCCTAAATATAAGATCTCCCATGCGCTTCAGCATACTGGCGTCAGCGCCAGTATGCTGGGTTTTTTTTTTTTTTATAGCACACTTACTGTTTTATCGTAGAAATCCTTTTCTGTCCCCCGTGGTGGACGGCGCCAGTACAGCGCGTCACATCTTCCTAAGATACCCGATATGGACTCGGGTATTTCCGGCGCTATGCGGCGCCTGCGCACAGACCTAGGAGCTGACTGCGCAGGCGCCGTATTTCTCCGAAATAGGACTCGGAGAAATACGGCGCCTGCGCAGTCAGCTCCTAGGTCTGTGCGCAGGCGCCGCATAGCGCCGGAAATACCCGAGTCCATATCGGGTATCTTAGGAAGATGTGACGCGCTGTACTGGCGCCGTCCACCGCGGGGGACAGAAAAGGATTTCTACGATAAAACAGTAAGTGTGCTATAAAAAAAAAAAAAACCCAGCATACTGGCGCTGACGCCAGTATGCTGAAGCGCATGGGAGATCTTCTATTTAGGGTGAAACTCCGCTTTAAACACCACCACCGTGTCACCAAGCCGGCCGGCTTTACATTTCTTTGTGCCTTGATTTCATTTGTTACGTGTAAGTGCAACTTTAATAAACCTGTAAAGATATTTTTAACGTACTTCACTATGTGGGCTATTTACTCCTTTCCGGTGTATTGCTGATATCTGGAGGATCTACAGGACACCTTGACAACAGCTGCCTCAATAAGCTCTGAGCAAAGGCTTTCCTGCTATATGTGATTTTTAATCTGGCTTCTGGTAAGCCTTCATTTCATTTGGTGACACGGTGGTGGTGTTAAATTAGTCTCAAGCTTAATTGTCTTTTATTGCCATATGAGTACACTGGACTGTCATTACACTCTAATTTTGTGCAAAGGCACTGTTTCATATACGGTTCCGATATTATTTTTTAATTTTTTAATTTCTTATTTTTAGCGCAACTTCAATTTTTTTCTCCTGTGTATTTTAGTGTGTGTATAACACATAGTGGTTGCAGCTTGTAGTTATTTTTGTGTGTTTAGCGCAGTAATTTCTTTGCATATTGTGAACTTTGGGGGTTCTTTAGCTCAGCGAGACAAGTGCTAAAACCGTGATAATGAAACAAAAGGGTTTTTATTTGCAAAACCAAACCAAAAACAACGCTTACTTCAGCATGGGGAAAATCATCAACACAAAAGTCCTGTTTATCTTCAGCACAAATGAAAAGTCTGTTTTCCTTTCAGTACAGCAAACAAAAACAAAGTACAGGCACATACAGTTTGGTGAGTGTCCCAGTCCTTCTCAGCAGGCTTACAGCTTCTGCAGACACTTCTGATTCCACACTCCTCCACCCTCTGTCAGCACTTCTTCCTCTCCTTTTAACTGACTTCCTGGATAAGGTTAACTCCTTGTGTACCTAAAGCCAGGGGTCAGAAGGGGAGGCTCTCTTCCCTCCCAATTGTCACTTCAGAGCCTCCGAAATTCCGGACCCTCAAATAACATAAAAAAAAAACAGAGAGGACCGTTAGCTCGTCCTCTCTGGATCTATTTTAACTTTCCGGAACCTCTCACCCCCTCTGGGTGACCTCCTGAACCATCGTTTTAAAGGGACCAGATTCCAAAAATTGGCGCTATGTAGCGTCCATCCAGGACCCAACCCTGGCGTCCTGTACATATCCCCCCCCTCTGCCTCAACGCGGAGGTGTTGGAGGCACCACTCCACCATCGCCATCATACAGTGGACTCGGGAGAGGGCATCGGCATTTCTGATGCTGTCTCCCGGGTCTGTGCTCCACCACAAAGTTAAACTCCTGCAGAGACAGAAACCACCTAGTTACCCTGGCATTGGTGTGCTTGTTCTGTCTCATCCACGTAAGAGGAGCATGGTCTGATATGAGGCGAACTTCCTACCTAGGAGAAAATACCGTAGGGAGTCCAAAGCCCACTTGATGGCAAGACATTCGCGTTCCACCACCGCATAGTTTTTCTCAGCTGGCGTCAGTTTCCTACTAAGAAAAACTATTGGATGCTCCTCTCCGTTGATATCTTGAGACAGAACTGCTCCTAGCCCTTCACTTGAGGCATCTGTCTGCACTATAAAGTCCTTAGAAAAGTCCGGCGCTACAAGCACCGGGTCCTGGCATAGTGCCGTCTTAAGCCTTTGAAATGCCTTTTCAGCCTCGGCATTCCATTTGATCATGATGGACTTTCGGCCTTTGGTGAGGTCAGTCAGCGGTGCCGCAAGGGTGGCAAAGTTGGGGACAAATCTCCTATAGACCCACCACTAGGCCTAAAAACGCTCTGACCTGTTTCTTTGTTAGGGGGCGGGGCCAGCCCCTGTATGGCCTCTACTTTGCTCATTTGGGGCTTCACTAACCCTCTGCCTACAATGTATCCTAGATACTTGGCTTCCTCCACCCCAACCGCACACTTCTCCGGATTGATGGTGAACCCTGCCCTTCTCAAGGAGTCTACCACTGCCTGTACTCGGGAAGGTGGGAATCCCAATCCGTACTGAAAATGACAATGTCATCCAGGTAAACGGAGGCATACCGTTGGTGGGGACACAAAGTTTTGTCCATGGCCCTTTGGAATGTGGCGGGGGCGGAATGTAAAACCAAACGGCATTCTCTTGTACTGGAAATGACCCTCCGGGGTAGAGAAAGCTGTTTTCTCTCTGGCCTCTTTGGTTAGGGGAATCTGCCAGTAACCTTTTGTGAGGTCCAGTGTGGTAATGTACCTGGCAGGACCCAACCTCTCTATCAGCTCATCTACCCGTGGCATGGGGTATGCATCGAACTTGGAGACCTCGTTGAGTTTTCTAAAGTCGTTGCAGAAGCGGAGAGTACCATTGGGTTTGGCACCAATACGATCGGACTGGACCACGCGCTCTGCGACTCTTCGATGACCCCAAGTTCAAGCATCCTTCTCACCTCTCCAGACACTGCCACCCTGTGAGCTTCTGGGATACGGTAGGGTTTAAGCCGGACTGTCACCTTGGGCTCGGTCACAATGTCATGCTCGATGACACTGGTGAGTCCTGGCAACCCTGAAAACATGTCCCTATTCCTTTGCAGAACTCCTTTGCTTGCTGGGTTTGGGGCCTAGTTAGGGTAACCGCAACCTGCACCAGGTCGATCCCTACCTGGTCCCCTGACTGTACCGCCACCACTGCGGACACCGGTTCTCTGTCTTTCCAGAGCTTCAACAAATTTATGTGATAAATTTGGTAGGGTTTTCTTTTCCCTGGTTGGTGTACCTTATAGTTTACCTCACCCACTTTCTCCACTATTTCAAACGGACCTTGCCACTTGGCCAAGAACTTGCTTTCTAACCGTTGGTATTAGGACAGCTACCCTGTCACCTACTTGGAACTGTCTCACCTTAGCCGACCGGTTATATACCCTTCTTTGGGCATCCTGAGCCTTCTGCATGTGCTCTCTTACCAGCGCATCAACCTTAGCCACCCTTTCTCGCATTTGAGAAATATGTTCCACCACAGTTTTGTGCGGGGAGGACTCAGTTTTCCCATGTTTCCTTTACCAAATCAAGCAGCCCCTGGGCCTCCGTCCGTACACTAGCTCAAATGGTGAGAAACCCGTGGATGCCTGTGGTACCTCCCGATAGCGAACAATAGGGCAGGGAGCAACATATCCCAATCTTTCCCTCTTCGTCTTTCTGGACAACTCCTTTTAACATAGACTTCAGAGTTTTGTTAAATCTCTCAACTAGGCCATCGGTCTGCGGGTGATAGACGGACGTCCGCAACTGCTTAATCTGAAACAGCCTGCACAAGTCCGCCATCACCTTTGACATAAAAGGGTGCCCTGATCCGTTAATATTCCTTGGGGAACCCAGTTCGTGAGAACATTTGAAATAAACTCCACGGGCAATGGCCTTAGAGGACGTTTTTTCTCAACGGGACTGCTTCTGGGTATCTAGTGGCGTAGTCCAGATGACCAATATGTATTGGTGCCCCCTTGCCGATTTTACCAGGGGTCCTACCAGATCCATAGCGATCCGCTCAAACGGGGACCTCAATAATTGGCAAGGGTACTAGGGGTTTCTATAGCGAGGCACCGGGGCAGTTAACTGGCAAACAGGACAAGACTCACAATATCTTTTAACCTCAGCCTTCACCCCTGGCCAGTAAAACCGGTCGGTTTATCCTGGCCTCCGTTTTCTCCGCCCCCAGGTGTCCTCCTAGTGCATCGTTGTGGGCTAGATCAAGGAGCATCCGCCTATACGGTTGAGGGACCAGCAACTGTTCTATGGGTTCCCCTCGGCTCTCAACCACACGATAGACTAGGTCCCCCTTCAATGCAAAATGAGGAAACCTCTGATCTGCATCTGGTATCTGTGAAACCCCATCAATGACAGAAACCTGCTCTCGAGCGTTGACCAGGGTAGGGTCCTGTAAATGGGCGGTGCCCGAACGCACCCCTGGGTACGTCCAGGTCTGGATGCACTGGCCTCTGGGATGTTTCCCCCTCACCCTCCTCAACCGGGGTAAGCTCCTCGTCATCCTCCCCCAGCATGACTTGTAATGGGGGAACTTCCCCCCCCTCAGAGGTCAACTCGGTTTTCAGACCGGACACAGGACTGTTATTTATAGAACTAAGATTTCCTGCAACGTCATTATCACTACCAAGTCTCTCTACATTAGAGGGGTGTGTTGTGGAGGTTTCAGGCCCGGATCCCCCAGACTCTGTCCCTTCTAAACTTGGTGTCCTTAGTTCACCTGGCAGACCCGTCTGTACCTGGTTCCATAATTCCAAAAATATTGGACAGTCCCGCCCCACTACTGATATCATGTATCAAGCTTTTTACTACCCCAACCTCCTGGGTAACCGAGGTTTGACCATAGGACACAGTTACTGGGACCAAGGGGTACTCCTTGGTGTCCCCATGGATACACACTACCCGGTAGGGTCTTAGTTACTGGACCAATCCTTCCAAGTACCCGGCATGTACCAGCGTGACCATGCTACCAGAGTCCAGTAGAGCCCTGGCCGAAGGTGGTTTACCCACACTTCACACTCGAACTGTCCGGATGCCAGGTCAAGATGCGTGGCACACACTCTTTGTGCATAGAAGGAGCTTCTTCGGGCAGCCCCGCAATCCATAGGCTCCTCCTGGAGCGGGCACTGTGCCCGGGTATGCCCCCAGGACCGACATCGCCAACACTGAATGTCTCCCATCTTTGGCACAGGAACCGATCTCCGTGGGTCCTATGGCAGACGGTGTTGATCTGCGATGCCAACATCTGGCAAGGCTTCTCTCCTCGGGGTGGTGGCTGGTCTGGGTGTCCTTGGCATGAGTTCCCGACGCTTGGCAGGCCCAAGCAGGTCCTCCACCACAGTGTACCGTTCGACCAGCT